>CAJDSM010017380.1:0-29164 GCA_903981925.1 Ostrea lurida | reverse complement strand
AATTAAAAGATCCTTTGATCAATGAATTAATGATTTTCTAAGATGTCAGAATTAACAAAACCAATGACTTAATCGTTTATGATTTAAGTTTTTGCCTAATATTGGCAATATCTCGGATCTTCAGGTTTTAAATGATGTATATCTTAAATATGTGAGTTTTTACCAAGATATGTAGCGTATATATAGATAAAGATTGTGTTCGATAATCGTCTAAACAACGAGTTGAAGGCCAAAAGGTGTGGTTATCAAATTCAATGTGTATATATATCTCATCCATACATCTTTTCTTCATTAAGTCAAACTAAGTGTTCCTCACACCAGATCAGGACTAGGCGCAATCAACAATGTAATATTCAAAAGTTGAAAGAAGCTTTAAGATGGAGCTAAAAATAAATAATATTCATGCGCTTAATCTAAATTTCTGTATTTCATTTGATGTTCTGATGTTCCCCGTGGATATTTGATTCAGTTTGAAGTAAAATTATATATAAATATTAACATTAATTAAACCATTCTCTCTATTCCAAGTACAAATGTTAAGTACTTGTGTAAGCAAGATAGATGCTGACAATGAAAAAAAAACCAAACCACATACACGTAATAGAGAATGTTCAATGTCTAACTTGTGCAACCGTTTTATACATGCATGCATGCATCCATCCATCCATCCACCCACCGAGGATGTTGATGTATGATTTTTCAATAGATGTGAAGACAGGCGATGTCAAAATAATCATGTGAACGACAATAATTTGGATCCATAAGACATGGAAACGTCAGTTGCACACAATAGAAATTTTATTTAATCAGGCACTTGTAATCGAAATTAAATTAGTCCTATACATAGTCTTATTTGTAAACACAAATCATCCAATTCGTCCTCGTTCCTTAAAAGAATTCCAGGAATCGCTAATTCTAACACATTTTTTATAATTAAGGAGTAAAGGTCATTTACATGCGTGTATTATCAATTTTCTATAAATCTTTGTCATAAACGTAAAGATTATCGAAGTACTAATTTTTCTGAGCACTTTTGGAAGGGGCCTCTCCCACAACTAACCGAATATCCCCGCGTACCGGCAACTTCGTCAGACATAATTTTCCAAAGAAGTTTGAATCATGTAATCATTAACTAAAGATGACCCTGGTTGTTCCCTAAGTACAGAAATGAAAGGGTGATCTATGAATGAACTCGTTTCCGTCTAGCATATCAATCTGGTTCCCCCCGTGCAATGTTGATAGTAACCAGCAACTTGCAAATGGTTTTAACGAGATTCAATATTTACTGTCATACACAATAAAAACTGATGTTTCTACTGAATACCGCACTAAGAAAGTAACATCATTCTCCTGCAATTCAGCGTTATCTTAAATTTCAAATATTTGCATATTGGAGATCAAATTTTATTCGCCATGTAGGTTTTAGCTTAACCTATCTCAAATTGATATTTTACTTTAAAAAGTTTTCTAGAATCACTTCACCCTATTCTGAAATTCAAATCCTGTCGACTGAATTATATGTACTTAATGTTTTAAGAGGCGACTCTTCATTACAGACTGCATGCGATAAAGAGGATGCCAGACATTGTGTTGAAGAATTTCATATCTTATTTAAACCTTATTTTCGTATTTTGCAACGCTAGATGTAATTCCATTATTGTAAAATTTATAAGAAATTTGCACCATCATGTATATTTTGTAAGAATGTATTAAAGGCACCATGCTTCCCGTTATTTAATGGTACAATATCAGTTTACCCCCAAGCCTCATATTTCGTCTCCCCTGAATACAAAATATTCTTCACAACGTAACAACTCTTATTATATGCGCAGCAAATATACCCCCAGGATTCCAAAGTAAAATAGCACTTAAAATGGAAATTACAAAAAGCATTTTCCTTCTTTATCATGTCTGAAAATATTTTCTTTTCTCGATGCGATGATTTCACAACTTTGTAATGAGCATTTTGGCTGAATCAGACCCAATAAATGTCGGGTCGTCTCCGCGTGGGAGGAATATATCACCCGGGATTCGGGTGGTCATAAAAAAGAGACCGGTTTACTTATGATGCCAATTACCGGAATGGAGACTTCTTTCGCCAAAATTGACACTTGATATGCTCTCTATAGTTCAGCGACGATTTATATGACGGGCCAACGGACGACTAAAGAACTTTCGTGCAGCAAATGTGTGATCATAGCATCTCCAACCGCGAGGATTTTTGTGGTTAACACCTGTAAGAATTTTAATTTATGAAATCTTCCTTGTTATAAAGATCGAGAAAATTGGAAGTGTGTGGCCAGGAGATAGCTATCTGCGGGAACAAATTTAAAGCTTTTTGTAGCAAATTTATGAACTTCGAGTTAAAGGAGGTCGAGCAATGAGCCATTGGTAACAGGATCGAGTTCGATGAACACATCAAATTGTCCTTTATTAAGAAGAGAAGCCATAAATCTTCTGGTATTATTCTCAGACGACAAGTTCCTAAATACTAGCGATTATCAGTGATACTTTGTATATTTTCGGGGGTCTTAGGGTCACCCAGTGGAGCTTTGCACCAACTCATTGAGTTCTGACGTCATGCTTCAGTCGTCTGCACGGAATATTTTAATAATTAGAAAGATCACCTCTGAATACGAGAAGAGAAATGTCGAGTTGCAGTTCTAGGATTCAAATTGTCAGTCTTAATATTTTCTTACTTGGGGTTAGAAAATTATTTTAGATATTATAAGAACTTTACTATAAAGTGTCATTTTCTACCATTCTGTGAATGGTTGTGTTTTATAGCAGTCAATAGGTGCCCAAAACACACACACACACACACCTCTTGAGGATCTACCCGACATTTGCTTGATCTGATATCCGTTCAATCTGATCAACAGCCGTTATTTTAATGATTTATAAAGTAGATCAATCAAAATCTGAACTACTTTGATGTGATGTTTTATCAGCTTACCAAATGCATATCGTGTTCAGGGTCATACCATGTCTAAAATTATTTTGATGAACTTCTTTAAAGATCACTGCATAACGGGGAATGGAACACAAGAAACCCATAAATTAAACATATATATATACATTAACCTGTATAGAAATATGCTAACAATTTTAAAGTACATGTCTTCAGGGTGAACTTGGATGGCATTTTGATAAATATGTATATCATACCTTTTAGAAATGACATTTTATAGTTTATATGGCAAATTTTATTGCGACTGTGCTGTATTTTAAAACCTGGTTTAAGGTGGGCGAACTCCGTACACAATGTGTGGATCCAGGTGTCAGGCGAAACTATACTCCAAAGAATGCTGCAAAATACATGTTGTAAATACTCTGTCTCTGTTCGTAAAATGTGTTGTATGTATAGAATTCAAGGGAAATGCAGAACAACACGTTCTCAGTATATTAACACCCGAAGATTGCAGCCGACAATGAAAGCACATCAAAAGATGGAGGGAAATCGACATATCACATAATACTTTTGTTATCAAACTTCAACAATATATTCATTTCAGTGAAAATATCACAAAAGATGGTTATGATTCAACCCCCAAGGATAAATTCGTCAAAAACTTTATTATTCGTAAAATAGAGTTGTAACCCCGGAATCCTTCCCAGACACTCGTTTTTCATTGTCAGTTAAATATGGCGAAATAGAATATAGGGGTTTTGTGGCAACCGTCAATCGGTAATTTGTGAGCTTTTATCAATCCCCATATCACTGAAATGCATAAATCAAACTGCTTCTAAGGAAAACAATTTCATTCAAGCAAAATCTTAACGTGGGGTTCAGCACAACTGGGTACGAAATCTGCTCATTGTGATTTTAGCCAGACCAGGGATCTTTTTCGTCCCTCTGGTTTCCAATATGTCGTATCGCTGTTATCAAGCAGTAATCTTTTGCAACGTAACGACAATCTTGTTGCCATTGTAGTGAATTTATTACGCAGAGTGAGAATTTTTTCCTGACTGTTTTTATCAATGAAGTCGACTGTTTATTTTGTTCAGGTATTGGATATATGCACCTGCATGTAATGGTAAAAATTGAATTTTTCATTTTTTCCTGTTTTTGAGGCATTACCCTTGTAACGTATATTAAGTCAAGAATGAAAAAAATTTAGAATGTTCATATATGTTTATGATTATTTACATTCCTGTCGTTGAAAAATTATATAAAATAATTATATTTTTGAGTAAATATTGGTACCACTTTCAATGAAAAACTGTGAATTAATTTGGTATGTCTTGTCATACATGGTTTTGATGTATGAGAAATTTTGGTAACGGGGTAGATATATTGCATAATGAAAAATAATATAGATTGTCTCAAATTATTTCCGCTGATTCACTTCTTGTGTTCCCAAAATACATTCAATCACATTTTCACACCAGTGAGAAATCTCTTTAAAATTTTCTAATTAACATGTAAGTCATATCTGCAAAAGAGTCTAGTGACGCTCTATTTCCCCTTTCTAAGAGCAAGTGCCCGTTGCACCAGCCTAGGTATTGGTGTTTCATTCAACAAGAACGTTACTAGCCCAGGAAACACACAATAGCAAAAGAAAGAGTACACCCAAATTGCAGAATAGAATACGTATCACGATTTGTCTTGATAGTTTCAGAATTGTTTTAACTTAGGGGGAAAAATCGTCATTGAATTTGACAATCGCACTGCATATCTTAATTTCAAGTCAAACTGACAAAAAACCACCGTTTGAGAAAGAAGCGAAGCATATGACAGTAGTTCGACATACACAAAGTCGCCGTTATTTTGATAGACATTACAGATCAGGGAACGATGTTATCGTCGACCTGTTGCAATTAGCTCATTCTTTCGGTATTGTGTCCTTTGTTCTCAAAAAAATTCCAAACATTATCGAAGTGTTTATGGTTGCACAATTCTGATTATTTCGGAGACTTATGCAACGCAACGACAGACAGACTTGCCGAGTACTCTGGTGGGTAAAACAAATCTACACAAAGGACAAAATACTGGGTAAGTGACATGCCTTTTTTTTTTTTTTTTTTTATAAATGTTTTGTGAATTGTATGAACTGCATATTTTATTTTAAAATCAGAAGAACGTCGTGTGTGGGGTAAAAATTGCATACTCAATTTGTATATTAGTAAAATAAAAAAAAAACGAAATGATTTGCTATATTCTCTCATGGGACAAGGGAAAATGTGGCGAGCATCATTATTTTATATTTTCACGATACTTATATGTTTTTAATTGGTCACAACTGAGTTAAAGTAGCCTGCCGTGACAGCAACCGATAGGAACGGTGCGTTTGATTCCCATTGTACAACAGTGGTACCCCGCAGTTCTATCAGTCGTTCCTTAATTGACGTGGTAAAACGCACACTTTTGATGAGAAATCCCGCATATCATCACACTCCACCTTCTCAGCGTAAAAGCAAAATTATCTAATCTTATAATTCTTAATTAATCCTCCATTTTCATTAATTAAATAACGAAAGCTTCATCCATACAAGAAAGAGAAGGGTCGGTATCTCGTTACAAGGCAAATGGTTGGTGCAATATCGATAGGCGCCCAGTTTTTGTAACCGCAAACCTTATTATAAGTACGTGAGTCAGAGAAAACATTCTCATCTCTTACGACGAATACGAGCGAGGTTGTTTGTACCAGTATATATCTAGTGAATTCAATTCGGCTAACAGATGTTTGTCGTGTACACGCAGTGCTAGTTTTCTGTGATCGAACTCTCGCTTTTAGTTTCTTTTGCCCTTCTTGCACTTCTATTTGGATGCTTATCTTTTTCCAGAATATAAGGTAAGGATGTCAAATTATTTCAAAGGCATCCCTCGTCTTAAATCTTTAGACAAGTTTCATGATATGTATATGCGAACGCTAAAATGAACTGTATTCTTGCATTCTGTAAGCTTTAAAATGTCTAATTTTGTCGGGAAAAAAATTGTCTAAGCAAATCCTCACCATCCAATACGTGTTGCAGATATTTTATGTAAGATTTTAGACTTTTTTTTTTTAAATTATATACCTACCATTCTTTTTATTCTGAAAATTAACTGACGTATCATCATAACTTTGCTGCGTTTTCGTCTTGAAATGTGAAAACAATGCATTTCCCGATGGTAATAGATTATGGAAAGAAGTTGTAAAAAGTAATTAACTCCGACACTTTATATCATTTTCCCCGATAAATAAGATAATACACTGGCACTCAGATGCTTTTACAAATTGTATCGGTTATTTATTACTTTTTACACACCCGCAGTGGCACACGGGGTGTTGGGGCGCTCGACCGACAAGCGGTGGGGCGATTAATTCAAATTAATGACCCGTGTATTTCGCTCCGGGCTTACTCCGTATTTCAGAACATCTGATTGCAGGAAAATTTTAGCCATACCATATTTTGTTTAAGCACTTTAATATAGTATAGGCTTAAATTGCATCTTCATTATTATACGTACTGTCAAAAATTGGTTGACACAATTTGGTATTGAACATTCGAAACAAGGCGGAAAAAAGGGAATGAAATTCGACTTTTATTGTCATCGCTTGTCTGAGATTTTTAGATAATATTGACTTTGTACTTTTTGGACAAAGGTTTTGATAAAGCTAGATTCCCTGGCCTACATAGAAACCAAACCCAAGTGTTTCATTTTCCATTGATTATGTTTAAATCTCGGTATTATTTATTTATGTTTCACGTTTAAATTGAATAGCAAACATTAACTGCAAGCCTAAAAATTTAACAGCTGTATGTGGTTGATAAAATCTTCTTTCGGTAATACAAATTGGCGAAATTAAGCTAATAAAATATCCTCAAAATAACTGTTTTTACAACCTGATATCTGCGTCCTTTTGCCAAATTCATTCGTGCTCTAAACTTTACTTCACTAGTTGAACTTATCCTAATGTGTTAAAATGGGGTTAAAATGGAGGCAGAAAAACTAATATGTTGAATATTGACAATAGCCAGTGAAATCAATATTTGGGGATGAACCCATATTCGGCACGAAACGGTTTAGAAAGGATTACAGGTGTAGCAAGACAAGAAAAGTAAAGTAACTATCTCTTGTTGACGGTTCAGACAGCGGCCGGGGTAGGGCTTATTGACAACGAACAATACATTGTATTAACAGTTGGCGGGTTTTACGACCGCCCTCTGCCGGCGAGCCGTGCCTGCTGATTCTTTCTGTTTTCTATTTACAGACCGGCGAGTGCCCGTGTTTCTTCAGTCGTCACAGACCTGCAGTGAATAAATCAGCTGATTAGAGTCGGTATACCCGATACCTGACATGGAGCAAGATACATGATATCCATTTCGTCCCCGCGACAAGGACGTGATTTATAACGGAATGTACCTTGAATGAATACCATTTGTAAAAATTTTCCTTGTTCAGGAAAACACGCACGAGAGAAGACGGATAGTTAGATTTTCTTCTGCTTTTTGCAAAATTGGAATTTATATAATTCATTTCAATTGGACGCAGCTATTGATTCAAAATGAAACTAAACAACTTATTTTACGTGTTTTCTTTGGTTCTTGTTGTTGTTTTAGTGGATTCAAATAAGGCAAAAACCCATCGTTCAAAAGGATGTAAGTGTCGAAAATGGTACAAGCAACTTTCCACAAACCTTGATTCTAAGTTCAAGTCATTAGAAAGAAATCTGATGCTCCACATGTCTGGTCCTGACCGGGTCCTTAATTCCACGGGGTCCTACAGGGACCTAGACACCAAGATGGGACTGTTAAGGAAAACAAAACATGCCTTGAACTCAGAGACGGAGACTCTGCAAAGACTTAAAGATCAAATTCGTGCTCAGAAGAAAAGCATGGACAACTTAAACAATCATTTTGGACTTTTAGAGAATATCGTTAAAAATTTAACACAAGTGATAGGGAGGCTAGGAAACCTTGCACCGTCCATAGCCATACAGCACGTCGCGACGGCAATGCTAACGACAACGGCACCAATCAAAAATATTGCTCCAACGCAACTCAAAACCACTTCTGCTCCAATCAGGGCATTTCCCAGACGTAAGTATTTTTTGTTTTGTTTCTCTTCTTTTTCTCTTCTTTTTTTATTTAATTTATTCATTTTGGGGGTGGTTGTCTTTATATTTGCTTGTTTGTTTGTTTGTTTTTAGTTTATGTTTGTTTTTGATACCTAACTTCGATTCAACAGTTGCATTTTTGTAGCCTTTGGCATCATAATACTATTACTATTGTCACATATTATTGTCACTATATTCGATCTCATCAACACATTCGATCTCATCAACACATTTGATCTCGTCACTATGTTCGATCTCATCGATTTTGTTCGATCTCACCATCAAGCTACGTATGGGATGTGATAGTTTGACAGCATGTTTACATAAAAGAAAAACAATCATACATGCCAATTTTATATTACATCATTTCCACATAATGTACTTGTAAGACTATTCAGAATACGCCAATTTTCAAATTACTTCAATACCGAAATAGCAAAATAGCAATTGTTGGGTATTTCACAGATCATACGTAGATATACGCGGATTCTGAGGTTCGGTATGATACAAGAACGGTAATCTGGGTATCCAAAAAACATCTTATATTATTAATTTAGAAACTTTTGTGTGGAGTGCGTGGGCAAAATGTTCTGAGAAAAATTGGCAATATCGTTAAAAAATAAGCAAATAAATCATTCACAGGTTTAAAATTGGCCCTTTTCTTTGACACCATCTGAAAAACCGCAACATAATATTCAAAATCGTAAAATGTCAGTGGTTTTAATTATAGTGCAATGCATCAATAACAGTCTCCATCGCGGAGATTTATCGAAAAGTGGGTACTTCGGTGTGCAGGCTGGCTCTGTTTTCGATTGTATTGTTAATCTCTACAGAGCAGAGAGATTAACGCGAATTATTACGCGAGTTCTACTCGTAATCAAACGAACTGCCATCATCGCTACAAGTTAATCCCAGAATTCTCAGATATCTACGCTATTTCGTGCCCACCTAGATCGCAAGAATAAAAAGTTTCTGTTTATATAAATTTGACAGGAAGATAAAATGTAGATCGAAATCCCTTCATCATTTTGATGACTGCAATTTCTCCATAGTGTCAAATATATTTGCAAATCATGCAAATGTTTTTGTTTGTTTCTTTAAATTTACGAATCCGTTTGGTTAAGGTGCTGATCTATTGGGAATAATTTAGACAGAATGTCAAGGATTAGGCGGATCTTCAAAAAGCATGTGGTGACCTAGAAAGTTTACATCCCAGTCTGCGGTTATGCTTCTTAATGATGGAAATAATTCAAAACAGATAGTGCTGCAAATTTAGATGGCGGACAGCAACATCGTAAGGAAAATTGGCCAGAGTTGTTCAACAAACTACACTGTAGATTGACAGAGAAAATATTCAGTTAAAAGAGCAAGACTACGAGTTTTAAAACTTCATACAATTTTCTTTTCCAATCTGGCTGTTTACGTTTATTATTGCGGTTTGTTGACTTGCCCATTCGAACACACCAGAGTGTTATTACTGACAAATGATTAGGTCGTCCCGGTGTTAATTAATATATCAGAGATCTTGTTTAAAGGGCGCGGAAAAGATGTCTACCTATGCAGCGAAGAGAGTCGACTATCTAGCACAAACAATCATTTCATTATGTTCTCTCTTAATACAAACCGCAGAATTAGCCTCCATGGCACAGTTTGGGGGTTCAGTGGGTACCCAAAGAGATAAATGGTCAGCTAAACAGCTGGCACAAAAACGCCAATATTTGTTTGTTGAATTAGTGCTTACAATCCTATTGAAAAATCTATTTAAAAAACCTATTTAAAATATTTCTCTCTTTATCTTCTGTTTAGCTTTTTACTTTCGAAGGAATTCATACATATCTGCTCAAAAAGATCGACAGAGGGATTAACTTGAAATACTGAACACGGAAAGCATGCATGGAAAGCATATTGGAAATCGCTTAATTTGTGGGAAATTTGATTCCTATTAATCTTCTTTTACCTACTCGGAGAGAGTCAGCAGAAACTCTTTTGTAATGTTTCGTATTAACTTTCCCATTGAACCTTTGCACTGTCGGTGCGATATTTCGCCAATCTTCACAAGTTTTCGCATTCCAAAAGTATTTATTCTGCAAGATATGATTTTGAAAAGTCAACGCCATTATCATGTAGATTTTGGTCCAATTCTTGCGATTGTTGGCTAGCTGGCATTTTTGGAATAGTTCGTCCACAGAAACAGTGCAGCCCCTACTGAAAAAAAAATGTTTGTCTGGTTTCATAATTTCTTTTGATTTCTACAGACCATGCACAATGCTTAAAATGTTAAATTTTCTGTTACTAGTATTATCAAAATTATATGAAGACAGTTTTTTTTTTTATAAAAATGTTCATAAGAAATTTCCATTTCAAATGATTTTTTTCTCTTGATATTTGAGGATACTCCTTTGTGCAGACTGCATGTAGTCAGGGATATATAACTACTCTTTATTTGCAAAGTAACGAGAGAAAGGGTCTTTTAAACCGTAAACAAACGAAATGTATCGAATGACAATGTTCTCCAAAAGATCAAATTTTGCATCTTGAGTCTTTTTCTTGTCATTGTTTGGTAGAAGATTGCGAATATACACCACCTATATCAAATACATCTAATCAGTGGATTAAATACCGTGATACATCCCAATTTGAAAGAAATCTCGGTGACGGGCAGGTCTTTAAGCCTATCTGCCATGACTCACCCGTACGGCGAGATCAAAAGATACCGCTGCCGGACGGGGTAAAGTTGTGAACAATTCGTGAAACTTGACCCTATATTTCGTGGACACAGAAGTCATTGTTTGCATCCAATCATCAGTTTTGGACCATGTAATAGAGACGCAGAAACGACTTAATCCAAACGACAATGGAAAATCATGCATCCTTGTCTTACACCTGTGATGGCTTAATATAAGGTCAACACGAGATAAATAACGCTACATTGTGGCAGGACTGAGATCTCCTTAACGAGATCAGCGATTGAATCATTTTGTTTGTCGACACTACGTAAAAGATAACAAATTTCTTTAGAGTAATCTTTTACAGAAATCGGTGATTGGGAAGGACAGGGTGGGAACATAACAAATCCTATCGTTATCACCCACAGAAGTTTAAATGTACTCAATGAAATAATAGAACTTTACTCACACACTATCTCTACTTTCACAATCTAATAGTTTGTGACGCCTGCTTAATATCCGCAGACGTGTATAGTTCGCGTTCATTCCAATCAAGAAACAATTATAAACTATCGCGAAAATTTTGAAGAAAAATTCTTCCTGGCACTAGTTACCAAATAAAAAGAATGGGGGTAGAAAAAAGAATCGTGGGGTTTTCTTTCATGAACAAAAATTTCTGCAACAAAAAAGCACTTTTCGACGATTTTCGGCAGGATCCCATTGGTTTCCGACAATTGGAAACAGACAGCGACAACTAATTGATCAATCAGCACAGAGAACTAGAGCGATGGATCAGGAAAACCGTTTACTTTGAAGTTATTTCTTAAACAAGTCTTTGTCGTTGATAAGATTTAAAAGAGACTAGCAGATGTGAAGAAAGTCGAAAAATATCCAGCAATTGAGATTATATAACGTCAAAAAAGGCATGCATATAAAACGATAATACATGTACAACTTGGTTTTGTGATTTGGTTTAGTGTTTGTGACAACGTTGCCAAAAGATTATTGTAACTAAGAGACACCACAAGAGAGATAGATCTTATAGTAAAAGGCAGTAAGGTGATAATTATACTAATTATACTAATTATTGCCAGTACACCGTATTCTCTGGATTATTCTCTTTCTGGTTTGAAAGTGTTAAATTAATAGCGCTTGAAGGTCATCTAAGAATAGGGCGGGTCGAAGGCCTTTAAGAGATTAAATTGAAAACAATTTTGCACACACTTTGCAGGATTAATCACTCTACATTTCGTCTGGGCTCTCGGAAGTAAACTTTTAGCTGATTTATATGAAAGATACTTAATTGAAATGCATAAGGTACTTCAGAAGACATCCCACTGTTTACCGGCAGTAGATCACTTGCAAAATTACAGGATTTTCGGGGCTTTGGAACGCACCTGCGCAAAACAAACTTTCTAGATGAAATATTTTGCAGAAAGCTTAGAAATCTCAAATTTGAAACTGGGTGACTGTTTTAAATCTATACTTTTGATGTAAAATCTTTGTATGTTTCCGCTGTACTTAAGATAACACACTGTGCTCTAATAACCTCTGCTAACACCGATCTTAGCTTGCCTATTACACTTGTTATTGAAAAAAAAAGTTTTAAAGTGTAGGAAAATCACAGCTAACATATACTGTACACAAAGACTCATAATTTAAAATAACGATGAACGGTTAATTGTAATACGTTAAAGACTTTAAGCAAAAAATATATTCCTGTGTATATATTGTAGGGCATCAACCCTTTTATCTGATGTTTTGTACAATCTAGCAGCAAAAATCTCTGAGCATTTTGATGGATGAACAAAATCTGATATAGTTCATTTGTCCAAATGGTCTGCCTGTCTGAAATCAGCGGTGATTGCATAAAAATATGACGTTTCTAGAGCGCGATGTCTTACTGCTAACGATGCTAAATGCCAGAGATCTAGCACTTGAGGTATCAATATTCCGTAAAGATAAAACAAATGCCCTGAATTTTTACCGACTACAAACGATTTTCTACCACATCTACAGACGATCTATAATGCGTGGATTCTTCCCCTCTTCACCAGAAGTGCAAGACACTTTCAGCATACCCACGTGACGTCATTAGATTTATTCTCCGAAACCAAAACAAACCTCTTCAAAAATACAATGACAAGTCGTGATATGATATACATCAGTAATAATACTTGTAAAAACGCAACTACATAGTCTGTTATGAGTATAAGTCCTAGTTTTTTCTGTCTTCTTTTAGAAAATGAAAGAGGATGGGTTACCTTCGGAATAATTGACTACAGTTTAAACCCATCAAACACGGCTTATCTCCTCCTCGAGGTCAACGATGTGATGATGTTTTAATCTGTTCATTTCTATGCTAGACCTCTTAAAGTGTTGTTTAGAGTGCATTTATACCACACACCTCCAACCAATGCTCGATCTTTCATATGAACCATGAACCCCTTGTTGTCGGTAAATTCAACTTCAAAGACACCGTGTAATTAAACTTTGATTATGAAGGTGAAATCTTGAAATGAGTCAGAATTGCTTTCCTCAATGTTTTCGCAAGAAAGTATTCAAGAGAGGTTTTACAAAAATGGGCTTACATCATCTGGCTATCCGAAATGTACCGGAAAATCTCATTTCTCGTATCATCTCAGTAAATGTATAAGTATTCGATAACGAGAGGCACTTGCTGTGTTTGACCCTTGGCCGAGGCCCTGAAATATTACGTCCTAAGATCGAAGACCCTAACACTGGGCGGCAGTTGTTTTTATACTGATAAATGTTCGAATTCCGCTGGCACCTATCGTATTTTCCAGAAACAAACAAAACTGCTTCCTCCCCAGGATCTGCAATGTCATCCCATGAAGACAAAACAATGTAGATCTTGGTTGAATTTTATGAGTTCACCCAGTGCTCATTGGCATCTGCTTTGTCGATATACAACAGCCATTGCTTATGTTTATAATTCTCTCGATTATTAACCTGTTTTCTTATTTTCAAAGATTGCCATGACGTATACAAACATGGTGGACTTCGTTTCCAAGGCGATTACTATATTATGCTACAGCCAGAGAAGTCTAAGAAACCATTCAAAGTGGTCTGCAAACCGATTGACAATACAGGAGGTAAATTTTGGTGCTTGCTCTATGGGTTTCATATACATGTACCATCAATATCATATTATTCAGATCAGTAAAAAAAAAATTCTAGATTGATTTTCTATATTTTTTTTATATTAGAAATAAAATGTATTTTCCTCAGGATGGACAGTGATTCAAAGACGTCAAGATGGCTCAGTGGATTTTTACAGAAATTGGCAAGACTACAAAACTGGATTCGGGGACCTTGCCGGAGAATTTTGGATGGGGAATGACAAGATCTACGAACTAACTAACCAAGGTGATTTATCATTCAATAAATAAAATATAAAACAAACACGATAGATGCAATACACATGCAAATCAATAAATATCTAAGTATATACAACTGCATTACATTCTATATAAAACTGCATTACATTTTATATACAATGGATTTGAAAGACAGGTCTTCAGTTGCTTAGTATGTGGGTACAAGTCGCCAGAATTCACTTGGATATTAGTTNTTATATACAATGCATTTGAAAGACAGATCTTCAGTTGCTTAGTATGTGGGTGCAAGTCGCCAGAATTCACTTGGATATTAGTTGTATTCTTCCGGTTCCTCCCTAATGGTACTGTCTTGTCTACGATTAGCTTCGATCTCTTTCTTGCCGTATTTCACATTATACTTGTAAATTTGCCCGTCTTCTGAAAGAGCAAGAGGGTATTACATGTACGTAGTGTGCTAAAATTGGTTCTTTCTTCAGAACAGTGTACCAATAATACTACTCGGTAATCACACACACAAACGACAAAATAACTTACTTGGGTCTATGTAGCGGCCATCAAAATACCTATCCTGAATCGAAACCGGTCGCCGTTTGTAGTTGGTAACGTAAGGCGTGCTTATTTGAGGGTTGTGGAAATTTTGGGGCGTTCTCGGTTGGTGGAAACCTGTCAAGGAAGGCACACTTTGGGATCGCTGCACATTTCTTCCGCCATGACTTTCCCATCTGGAGTAGGCGGGGGCAGTGAACGGTGGTTCGCCCTTGTCCTCATTAAACTGTGATGGATTTGCAAAGGGGGGTGCAGTTCTTATAACAACAGGTGTCTGTGGTTCTTCTTCAATGATACTGAGTTTCCCCGAAGCAAGTGAGTCGGCATCGGGCGATTTCTGTCGTCGTTGTCTTTGTTTATTGGTCAGCGCTGTCCATGGATAGGCAAACACTTGGGCTTGAGCAGGTTGGATGTGTTTTGTGTTGTGGTGAGGACAGTTTATGTGATCATAGAGCATGGATGGAATGTGCAGGCTGCTGGTGCTGGGAAAACAGTGACACACCGTAGGGTCAAAGTCCTCATCGTAAACACTGTTCCCATCCTCGTCCAGTCGTAGTACATTCAGCTCTATCCTCGCTGGCTGGCCTTTTTGTCTTGGTAAATGGGCAGGTAATGGTCGACGCATTGGCGACGCCATAATGTCCAGAGATGGTGTTACACACTATCCTGAAATAATAGAAAAATTATCCATTAGGTTTGGTCCAGAAATTTCAGGATTTAGTTCTGTCTAGCAGGCATCCTAACTCCTTGAACCCGTAGTTACTTAACAAGTCTTCCATTAAGTGGACCAAAATATTGATGTCAAATGTCTTTTGTAAAGTAAACCCCCTGGTTCTGCTGATGAATGACAAATTGAAAGTATACAAAGTTAGTTTATCAGTATTATAACATACCAACACATAGTAAAGCATTCTGTTGAAAGGAAGATTGATAACTTTTCGACTTTATCGGAGCTCAATTTGGTCTAGGGCCCCATGTTGTTGATATGAGGCTATCGTCACTCATACATACAAATGTAAAACAACCAAAGTCAGCCCATCCGATATTTATAAGCTATATATTGGTTTGGTTTTTTTTAAAATGTGTTTTTTATTCTACATTGATAAGATAAAGGTGTTGTTTTTGGTGGGNCGATATTTATAAGCTATATATTGGTTTGGTTGTTTTTTTTAATGTGTTTTTTTTATTCTACATTGATAATATAAAGGTGTTGTTTTTGGTGTTGTTTTTTTTTTATTTCATTGAAAGTTTTGAAAAAAAATAAATCTACATGTACATTTAGTATTGTGATTCCTTTTTCAGGGCCTTTCCAGTTGCGCATTGATATGGAAGATTTTAAAGGCAAGAAATATTATGCAGTATATAACTATTTCCGGATTGACGACGAGACCGAAAATTACAAACTGCACGTACGCGGTTACAGCGGCAACTCGGGAGATTCGATGACGTCAGTGCGAGACAACCACAACGGAAACATGTTCAGTACGCACGACCGTGACAACGACAGACGAGGCTACAATAACTGCGCCCGCCATTACAGAGGAGGATGGTGGTACTCCGATTGCTACGACTCCAACCTGAATGGACAATACTACCCCCAGGGTAGTCACATTAACTTCTTTAACCGTGACGGCATTCATTGGAACAGCATTAACATGCATTCGTCCTTAAAGTCGGTTGAGATGTCTGTTCGGCCCGCAGACGACATCTCGTCGGAGAACAATGTGTAACGTTCATTGGTTAAGGCCTATGCTCAAAACCTTTCTCAGAGGTGCTTAGTCGGAGATACGTGATAGCTAGTCAAATTATTTGTGAAAGTATTTCATGAAGAGACCTTTAAAATTCATGAAAAGACACAGGGCAACATTATATAATACTCAAAGAAAGGGAATTCTTTGGAGTTTAATACACATATTGTGATAATGGCCACATTCAGAATGGAAACGCTGATAGTGGCTGAAAAAGGTGATGTTACTTATTTCATGGAAGACTTAGACGAAATCTCGAAGTGATCGAGAATGTCCGAGATGATTTTTTTTCTCACTGCCAGTGACATATAACTGAGAACATTTCTCTGTACATACATGTATATATGATTCAGCAATGATAATTGCGCGTATTTTTACTTTGTTGTAAGGAAGGACTTTGTAAATAGACCCCGTGTCACTCATTCCCATTACTCATTATTTATTTGTTAGAATATGCATTTCCATTTTTATGCTTCTTATGTACATACGGAGATTTTTTTTTATATAATTTTCGTTACAATGATGTAAATTTTGTATGTATTAGCGATAGTCCATATTCTGGCACTCACCACTTAGTATAAGGTGTCGGACCAGGTGTAATGGTATCTTGTTCAGCATTCTAAAATTGTTTTTCACGTGCACAAAAACGTAATAGAACATTGTTACGAAATATTTCCTAGCGATGACCTCATTGTAGTCTGTTGATTAACAATGTGATTATGTTTCAGTCTTTGATTTTTATTTTTGTATAAAAGTGTTGGATCATGATAAAAGTTTACTTGTCCGTGCCTTCACTTGATCGTTTTAAGTACGGGTAGATCGAAATAAAGAGGATCCCAGAAATCTCATTCAAGTTGTTTTAGTTGTGAATTTGTTGTAATTCCAGACTTGAGCACGTGCAGAAGTGGGATATTACATTACGTGCTATTTGTATTACACGTGTTTCATTCANGAGCACGTGCAGAAGTGGGATATTACATTACATGCTATTTGTATTACACGTGTTTCGTACGAATTGTAAGACCGTTCTTTCCATACTGATTTTGACTACGGATTACTCTGATTACCCGATCACGGTATAGGGTGCGCAGCGGGTGTTACCGGTCAACAGGGATGCTTAGTCTTCCTAGGAACCTGATCCCACCTCTGGTATGCCCAGGGTCTGCCTTTAGCTNCAACAGGGATGCTTAGTCTTCCTAGGAACCTAATCCCACCTCTGGTATGCCCAAGGTCCGCCTTTAACCTTTTCTGAATTCTATATTTATCATACGCTTTGTGAGATTGATCTCTGTTCGTCATTTTCACTTGTCCATGTATGTCAAGTATTTGCACAATGGGTAAAAAGTTTACAGTAGAGCTACGGCTCACTTTATTGTGAAGAAAGTCAAGGGTTGTTTGGAGGATTCTAAATCTACGACACCGTATTTTGTGGTTAACTATTGTTAGCACCCTGGCAGCATTACGTAGCTGACCTTGGACATATGACAACTCTACTCGCGTCTTGCCAAATTCTTGATATTGGTCATTGGCAGCACTTACCCCAGCTGTTAAACAATAAACATGATTCAGAACAGAAGATGGGGGACTGAAACAGGCATTGTGCAAGGCTGCATTTTTACATTATTTTTAACTTGTGAACAGTAATTGCGGAAACCATAAACTCGACTTGTTATTGCAGAAGAGGAAAGATGTAAAGTCAAATACATATGTAGATTGACATTTCTTGCCCTACTTACAACGGTATCAATATGACTAAATAGAAGCATTTGCCACTTCACAATTTTTTTAGTCTGTCAAAATCTAGTACTATAGATGACAGTCACGCGTTTTATATGATGGGGTGTCCTTGGATTTTGTACCTATTGGAAAAACAACAAGATCGGTTACTAATGATGTTGGCCAAGGGTTGATAAGCATATGAAAGCATCTTGTCCGCTGCTCCTCTATTAACGATCTATTATTCTTGATATTTACCTGCCAAAACTAGCACCGTAGGTAAAATACACTCACCTAGGATATTATTTTATGCCTATATAATAGATTATCTGTTTATCTATCGGTTGATTCCAAGGAAATAAAGCATTTGCACGCACTTCTGTCTCCAACTGGTAGACAAATCTCCTCTATGACGTCACAGAGAAAGCACCGGAGGCAGGAATCTCAATGATAAAATGAAACATTAGTAGAAAATTTGAAAAATATGTTTCACCAACAAAAAATCTAAGAGCTTCGTGTGTCCTTTTGACGGCTTGCGTAAACCATCTTCATTTTCACTCGTCAGAGGTTAGGGTCAAATTGAGCTTCCATGAGACGAGCTCCATAAATAAAATATAACATAAACTGTTTATAAGAACAGGGAAATGGCTGTCTTAAATAGCAAAGAGGCTTTTTGACGATCTGCGTGTATTTACATTAATACATTCTTGGTAAGTTTTTGATGGAAGCACGGTTCGTTTGGAGTACATTCAGTCTCCATGGCGGGTATAGAACAACCAATTTTGTGTCAACACAAAGGAGTCTCGAGAGTTAAATATGATGGCGAATCGAATTTTGTTTGGGTTTTTTTTTGGGGGGGGGGTTAAACTCTTGCACCATGACTGTTATTCGAAAGACAAGACATTGAATTTTTTCTGACATTGCAATTCCTCAAACATGTCATCCTGTCTTAAAGTAGTAGAGCCAAATACGAATATGAATTTCCCTGTTCTTTAATTGTTCTTTAATAGTTTCGTATTTCTTTTAAAATCGGGATTAAT
Source organism: Ostrea lurida (assembly GCA_903981925.1). Classification (NCBI taxonomy): domain Eukaryota; kingdom Metazoa; phylum Mollusca; class Bivalvia; order Ostreida; family Ostreidae; genus Ostrea; species Ostrea lurida. The sequence goes on along the minus strand of CAJDSM010017380.1, from coordinate 10,041 downwards.
GAAATACCCAAAGCTTCCGTGCCAGCAAAATTTTTAAGACATAACTTTCTGACATTTATTTATACAATTAAATTGAGTATATACAACAGGTTCTTTTGTAGAGGTAGATCGTTCAATTAGCAATAGATTTATTTTTATGTCTGCAAGGGAGTCTTTTGTCTGAGGGTCTTAAATGCGAGGGATCCACAACTCTCTTAATTGTCTTATGAACAGCGTTTAAAAGCAACACAGTCAAAAGATGGATGGAGTGTTCGTTTTATTCGATTATATGCAGGATTAAGCTGGGCTGTGTGTACACGTATATGAAAGCTATATTTCTTATTCATTGTCTTTGAAGAAAAGATTTAAAGCTGACAAAGAGTCGTCAGGTTTACGTGCAAACGCTGGTGGACATCAGCCCGATGACATTGTAGAGAATGAACTCACTTCAAAGCAATACCAAATCCGCTGTAGCAATGAAAAAAGGAATATCTTTTTTCTATAAAATTCTTGTTTCTAAATAACTGTTCGAAGAAATACAGTTTAGAAACGAGAATATTTCATAAAGTATGCATTTATCAGTAAAAAGAATCTTGAGGCGTGTTTTTCATATAAAATCCAAAGAATTTTAGCAAGTATGTGAAATATCATGATTCTTCATGTAATATGTCCATTACACAAATCTTGAATTTGTAAATATTATGCCCTCTTGCTTATAAAGCTTGGCTAGCTCAAGGTTTAAAGATAAGAGACAGACATGAAAAATTGCTCTCTATATGTAGTCTTTCAAAGCACCTTGTCAAAAATTTCACCCCTTTGCTTTCCAAAAAAAAAAAAGCTCTTTACATGCCAGAAGATTAGATGTTAAAATGTTTGTATCTTTCTTCTTCTGAGCATGTTACAGATATGATTGCATACATGCTTTCTAGAAGGTGAATCCCATTTTGCTTGCTCGAGATTAATCAAAAGAAAGCATTTTGTGTAGTTATTATCTAAATGTGTATAAATCCTGCTTTACACATTAAAATTTCAGACTATGCTAAACTATTTGACTTCATTGAGATAAGATTTTGTACTCTCACTTGCTCTCTATTGAAATTCTCTGTTTTCAAATATTTCTGTACAAAATGTGAATGAATATGCAAAACATGCAAAAATGGCAACATTAAAAACTGAATTCATTAAGTCAATTAGTGTTTACTAGGTATATTTGGTTCCAGAGCTTTGAATTCTAGATTAAACATGCTATGTCATGTTGATTCCACTCAATGAATTCTTTTCAAATATCGATTTCAAAATTGCTGTATAGGTGCATCAAAAATGGTAAACATGTATCAATAAATACTGTGGAATCATCATTGTTCGTGTGGAACCAATGTTCGTGGATTTCGTGAGTCACTCTTGGCCACAAATTTACGTCCCAACGAACGTGTTTTATTGTCCTTTTAATCTGTATAAATTTTATGCCGTTCGTTCGCATTATTTATCAATTACCTACGGTATTACGTCCCCACGAACCAGCAAAATTTTGGTTACCCACAAACATTGGCCCGGGCCCACAAATTAAAATGATTCCACAGAGTACTCCACAGAAAGGGACTTTCAAACATGCCCAGATTTTATCAAATTTAGATGGTAGCTAGTGACTTTCCATGCAGATTGTGGTATACTAGGCTATCCATTGTGTTAAGGACTTGCATGAACGGGACAGGGTTAATATTACGAAATCATTGTCACTAGAATTTCGAGAACCTGAAATATTACTTAGTTAAAAAAGAATGAGGGCTGGCGTGGAGATAAAATGACCATCATGAAAATGAGAAGTATCTATTACTGTGTCATTCTAATTAAAAGTGTATATTTGCAAACCAATTGATATTGAATTTACTTTTGTCCTCATCTTCTAAAAATCTGCAGTACAAACGTTGCTATAGAAACCATTGTTTAAATAAAATACAACGACTGTGATAATTTTCTTTTCTAGGGATTATTTCAATTTCACTATGTAAATTTGCATTGCAAAAATGGGCGCCTATTTAGGAAGTGATGTAAAACTGCAAAATGAAATGCCTATGGAGATATCAAATTCCGCAAAATTAGATGAAATGTAAACATTTTATATGGAGTTGGCTCAATGTTACAGGGAAAACAAATCCGTATAGCATGCTCTTGATCCGATATGAAATATTACGATACATTTCATATTTTTATTAAGTAGCGAACATACTGGCAACCCATTACTTAACGCAAAGTAAACGATTTTCAACGTCTCGTAAGTGGACATGAAGAGGGCAGATAACCATCTAGCACTGAGACAACCTAGACCAACATTTACCATTGAACTTCCGTTACAAGTTACTTGATCTTCAAAAAATGGAGGGATGTTGGCAATGAGGTAGAAGAATTTCCCGTTTTATCATCAGAAGAATATTATATAGATAATACCTACAGATAGAGATGTGGAGAGAAACACAGATACCATCTCTGAGTTTATATATTTTCTGTTAAAGCTATGTGTTAATCCGTCTTGGTGCATGTGAGCTGAGTCTAGCCAGGTATGAGTTATGAGAAGAGAAGGTTCTACACGTCCTCCAAAAATATTTTGGCATTATAGATTAACCAACGTGATACAGATTTGTCAGTGATACAAGTTTGATCTTGTGGTATTTTCCCCTGAAACTATACAAGAGTGATTTGGGGTTATATATTACATGTACACACGTTTTGTCTTCCATTTATGCTTGGAAAAAGTATACTTATACTCATATGTATTTCNTACAAGAGTGATTTGGGGTTATATATTACATACGTTTTGTCCTCCATTTATGCTTAGAAAAGGTATACTTATACTCATATGTATTTTACTTTTTAAAAACCTAGATCCACTCCTTTATTTCTCTATTATCTGAATATAAGTAGCATGTCACCATAGGCAAAGGTCTTGTACTGCTCCTGGACTTCCTTGGTCGAGTTTTGTGAAGTTGGATTTGGCTGGTTCTATTGTACCAGTGGTTATTGATTTTTATTAAACTCCATTTCTCTTGAATGTTTGGAGAGATGATATATAAGAGTTCAACACACTTTTTATTATTTTCTGAGTCCATGTATATCTACGATAGATAGTACTTATAACACTGTAGTGTATATATGTGGAATGATTGTATATTGTTTAACGCCCGGTTTAACGTCTTGCTCAAATGAGGAGACGTCACCACTGCAAAATTTAGGCCTTTGCTCGGCGCTCAGGGCCTTTGAGCAGGGAGGGATCTTTATCGTGCCTACCTGCTGTGACACGGGGCCTCGGTTTTTGCTGTCTCACCCAAAGGACCGTCCTATTTAGTGCCTCGTACGACAAGCAAGGGGTGCTGAGGACCTATTCTGACCCGGATCTGAGGAATATACGTCTGTGAAAGCCTTTTCCCATATACATTGTACTGGGAGTCTCTTCCCATATAGAAAGGTATTATATACAATATTGCGTACTGTAGTATTCATAAAACAACCCATAGAAAGAACGATAACTGTTGATTTATTAACACTTGAACACACTGCACATAGTACAGAAAAGTAAACATAGTATGGGAAAGTAAACATTGGTTTGTTGAATATTTGAGTGTTTATAAACGACGAACATGTTTAGGTAACAGGATACGTATAAAGTATACCATATAATTCTTCAGAACATCAAGAAAGTTAAAAAAAGAAAGAAAAGAAAAAAAGAATATAACTTACCCTTTATTTTATAGTGGTCTTTTCCGTCTCACTAAATGAAAGTACTCCGAATTCATTAAAAAAAAAAATCGTGACACGGACTAATCAAACATTCGTCTACAGTAGTAAACAACTATTGGGTACACCCCTTCATTGAGTTAGCAATCTAATGAAAGTCCTCAGTGTAAAATTAAGGGGCTTCACGACAGTTCCGGTTGTGTGAAAGCTCATTTATTCAAGCAATTCAATGCGACTAATTTTTTTTCCTTTTTGATGAGCATGAATAGACATTATGCAGACCAAACAAATCTATTCGAGGTTTTTCAATGGTTTAAAGTTACTAAGAATATACATGTATGTACGACGATCGAGAGCTTATGTTACCTTGTAATCGAGAGGACATTTTATGAGATTTAATCCAGTACAGATTCAATGAGAGTCAATCACTCAGCGGAAATTTTCTATTACTACATTTGTGAAAACAGGGACCCATGCTCATTAACAAACAGAGTTCGGGCCTGGGTTTATATGTTGTAGACTTTTTTGATTAAATTTATCTTTCTGTTCAACATTCGGCGCCAGCACTGCATTCACCCGGGATACCTGTACTATTTGACTTGGATGTCACAGGGGGGACTTACGAACGAAGTTGTTGTTGTTCCATCATAAAACACAACTTCTGATATGGTGTAACAAACTGGTAAAAGTTTTTGTAAATTCATCGATTTCCCGAAGTCCCCGGATATTCTTCGTATCCTTCGTCGTCATAGTAATCCTCTTCCTCCGGAATATCAGCCTTACTGTAACGACTTCCGCTTCTCATGCGACTAGGCATGCGCGAGGACATTCTCCCATCGTTCTGATCAAGGTTCCACGAAACATCGTACGGTTACCGCTCTTCTGCGGACTGCAATAAATAGTCATACTTGAACTTAGTTTATAATACGCCATTACTATATATATATATTAATTTACTGCATTATAACAACCATTAGTGATATTTGTTAAGATGAAACGTACCTGGATCGTAGTAAACGCCCTGAAATCGCCTGGTCTTCGTTATGAGTTTTTGAGGTCGTGGTGATGGTGAAGTTCGGATATCTGGAGCCGAATGTCTACCACTCTCTCTAGTAACCGCATCTTCCCTTTGCTCTGATCGGAATGACTGTGTTGGTTTAATGGATGCCTTTTTCTTTTTCTGAGTTGTCATAAATGGACTCTCAGGGAGAGGTGGTAAAGCTGGCTGTGACCTTGCGGAGTGACGTGTTCTTTCTCGGGATGGAGGTGGAGAGTGACCAATCTGTGGCAGCAACACTGGGTAATACGCCTCCTCCCTGGTAACCATGCCCTGTGGTTCCTCCGCGTCCTCCTCCTCCTCCTCATCGTAATCATCGTCGTCCATTTCCTCTACTCCAGTGTCGTTATCGTCTTTCTTTTGTTGTTTCTTTTTGTTTTTTGATTCCGACTTACTTTTTGATTTCCTGGATTGTGTATGAAGTCTACTTCGTGTTGATACAGCATCTATTTCATCGTCAGACATCATTTCATCATCGTCATATTCATCTCCGTCATTATTTTCATCATCTTCTTCATCATCTGAAAATGCCGGAAGGACTGGTTTAGGATAACCATACACATATTTCATCTTCGGTCGGTCGATCGTCCTTTGTTTTTTGTTGTTTTTCTTTTTGTTTTCCTTTTGTTCTTTGGCCGTTTGAATGTCTCTTTCAATCCAGTTATCCTCGAATTTAAACACACCTGCATGTGATTGGCCTTTTAATCCCGTATGAACACAGGTTATATTTTCATAAAGCATTGACGGAATGTTTTTATTCTTTCGTTTTGGGAAACAACTGCACGTTTCATAGTCGTCAGCAGTTTCTGCCCTTGGTCCCTTTGGCTTCACAGAAGGAGGTGGTGCATATTCCGGATAATAATCCACAAACGAATTTTCTTCACTGAAATCGTCTTCATCCTCGTCGTCTTGATATTCATCTTCATCCTCAGTCTGTTGACTGCCAGGCGCTGATCTTCTGGATGCTGCTGTTTGTGAAACTTGTGAAGGCCGGGCTGACGCTCTGTTTTGCTGAGATGGGTGTTGAGATACCGGCGTCACAACCTGCTGGGATACTCCCCGTTTTGGGATGGGGTCCTCTCTATTACTCCATCCGGCGGGACTTTGTATCACAGACCGGTTTCTGTTCTGTGTCAGTAAAACAGACCTCTGGTCATCCTGACTTCTTTGCCTTGATGGATAATCTTGTTGACTTTGGTCAAGTTGACTTCTCTGTCTAGTCTGACCTCTACTTCCGTAATTGTCATCGTCTAAGTCTCCACGTTGAGATCGCTGCCTGGATTGATTATTGTATGACTCCGGTTGAGATCTTTGCCTTGANCGTCTAAGTCTCCACGTTGAGATCTTTGTCTTGACTGGTTGAGATTTGGCTCAGGTTGAGATCTTTGCCTTGATTGGTTAAGATTGGTTCAGGTTGAGATCTTTGTCTTGACGGTTGAGAATTTGGCTCAGGTTGAGATCTTTGCCTTGATTGGTTGAGGTTTTGTCCGTTCTGGCTCTGCTGCCTGTTACCTGACTGGCTTCCTCCATTCTCAACAGGTCTTACCGATCCTCTTGTTTGTTGTTTTGTTCCCTCTCTTGAACCTTGTGACGTATGTTTCAATGTTCTCGCGGCATCGCTCATAGAAGTCATGTCTGTCGGAAAATCATTAAACACAAAGTTTGTCACCAAATAACTAAACAAAATGCATCCAACATGCAATCAATGGGTGTTTACACTCCATTACGAAGAAAGTTTATTATGTGTCAGAGCTGGATCAAACAGTAGAGTCGTTAATCCGAATTATAAACTTCTAGTGACCCGGAACAAGTAGATCACAACCAATAAATCGTTGCCTAATAACAGTCACAAACACTGAAGCGTTATGAAGTGGATTATACTGCCCAGTGACCACTCCAATGTACAGTCTTTTTAAAGCTGTGTAATGCCAGGTATTTTAAGAGTATGCAATGCATGTTGACCTTTATACAACAGCATAGCACATCGGCCCTGTCTGCACGTCAAAAATTAAAGTTATGTTTCCTATACTTTATTGGTCATAAAAATTTGTTCAAGACCTCCTGTGTATGGAAATGACTTTTGTTTCGGAAAATACACGTGCGTCTTGTAAATACAGAGTCCGAAACCGGAGCAATAATCCGGATTTCATGAAATTTACTGTTTTTGACATAAAAAAAAATTTAAAATGAACTTANTGAAATTTACTGTTTTTGACATTAAAAAAAAAAATCAAAAATGAACTTGCCCACACCTTTGTATTAAATTTTACTTGTGTCATTTTGAATCTACACTGAAAAATGATATATTCATGAAAGTTTGGTAGGTATACATGGTTGTGGCCACAGAGAACGTAGCAAAAACAGTAAATAAGACAATATATTAGAAAAAGACCCCAGGACTCGCGTTATTGCGTAAGGGGCGCTACGCCACAGTGTATATATGCATTTAAAATTTCCTTAGAAACATTTATTTTTTTAACAGGATTAGATTTTAAACCTGTTAAAATAGATCTACGGTGCTCTTGAAGATGTGTTTTAGATTGAAAATGTCCCTATTTAAGGTAGATCTCTACACCGTCATAAGTTGTCCCGATTTTAACCTAACACAAAAAATAACACATATCGTTTTCCGATACTGCATTGCTTTATTTTCGATTTTTTTTCTATTTTCGCTACATGTACATTTTAGATATCTTGAAACCTGACCTTCCTCGCAAATCGTGAAAATAGATTGCAGCGAATTTAAAGTGATGTATATAGCTAGAAAGTAGAGAAAGCGTGGGGGTGGGTTAAACAGCTTATCAATATAGTTTTATGGCAGTCTGACATTCCCACTAATTCACCCTGACATAAATGCATGTATAAACAAATCATTTTCTATCGGAAAATGCTGTTTTGCCTTCCTTCTGAATGTTTTTGTTACGGATATATTTTTTGTGGCGCTTGAAAAGTCTATGATTTGTACCAATATGGATTTCAATTCCCTTCGGTCCAAATAAAGTATACTAAATACCCTCGGAAGGTACGGCTTTAAAATAAGACTTTTGTTACGAAAACGAAAAGATTTGTAGATGAAAGGTCATCAGTGCAGAATTTTGCTGCTGCAGATTACCAAATACATTGTCATGTTTATATAGGGTTAAGGCATGATAAACTACCACCCCTTAAACAATACATACCACCATGAAGTTCTATAAAAATGGCTAAATGTTTCCATTATTTCCCCCATTCTTCATATCACACGAGGAAAAATGCCTTGATACGTCTGNGCTAAATGTTTCCATTATTTCCCCCATTCTTTATCACGAGGAAAAATGCCAAGATACGTCTTTTGTCATCGAATTTACAGTCTGTCTTTGTGGGTTGTTCTTTGAAATACTCCCTAAGGAAAGTTCGTAGCTGGTACCATGATATACAGTTATGACATGCAGAATGTACAACTTGTATTGGCAATACCAGTTCGATAGTGCAAGGTAAATGCAACACCAAAGCGTCAAGTCTGAAGTTTAGACAAAACATTGAAAATTATGTATAAAAAAAAAAAAAAGTGTGTGTGTGAATAATTTGAATAAATAAAAATGTCCGTCTAAATCGACATGAGCAAGAGGATTGCAAGCGTAGAAACGCTCATTTGATGACTGTGTCAGTGTGACATTCCCTTGTGGATTCGGGTTAGAATAGGTCCTCAGTATTCCTTGCTTGTCGTAAGGAAATAGGCATCGTCGGGCAACCGCGGTCGAACGTGGGTTTCCGACGATGGGAAATGGGTACTTCGGATGATGCCATAAACAGAGACCCCGTGTTACAACAGATGTGACACGATAAAATCCCTCCCTGCTTAAAGGCCGTAAGCGCAGAGCATAGGCCTAAATTGTGCAGCCCTTTACCGGCTATGGTGACGTCACTATGTGAGTAAAAAATTCTCAAGTGGGATGTTAAACAATCATCTTCGCTAGCCAAGGGCGTTCGGTCCACTCCGTTCCCGTTTATGGGGAGCGGAGTGGACCGAAAACCCTTGGCTAGCGAAGATGTTAAACAATAAACTATCGATCATGTATGGTCATAATTCATACATTGTTAAAGACTGACATTTTCGCTTATCTTATACATGACGCGTTAAATTAACATAAACTCAAACAATGTCTTAAATAATAATTTAAAAGTATCGTAAATTTAATAATTGAATTTCGGTTGATGCGCGCATCATTCAGTTGAAGAGAGCAATCAACTACTGCGCGCATTAATTTAATTGATGCGCACATCCATGGAATTAATGTGCGCATGAATTAAATTACAGGTATTCTTTTAATCAATTAAATAGTAGAGCGCATCAATTTAATTATTGCACTTAAGAGGTCTTCAATTAAAATTTTGAGCGTATCAATTGTTTGGACGATATCAATATCTTCAATTATATTTGAGTTTATGTCACTTTGGCGTGCCATATACTTAAAACATGGGTATTTATGCACATTATAAATGGAACTTTATAGGATTGGCGCAATGCTTACACTTTTTTTTAATATTTGAAATTTTAAAAGATACATGTAATTGTACAAGTTGAAAGGTCGTATCTACATTTAACAAGAACATTGGCTGCTGAACAACTATGGCAACAAGGAGTGCATTGACCAGGCATGGTGTGTGAGATGGTATGAAATCATTTGTTACATACTGTAGCATGAATGGCGACCCTACCGAAAATTTGGACGGAAATTTTTTGCATCAATGCGCTTCATCACCTGAACAAATACAAGATTCATTTCACAAGTAAATCCACATTCTTACTTTATTTGATGAGGAGACCAATGAGCGCTTACCTCGTTAGAGACGTATGAAAAGTTTAGCAGTGACGTAACTTGAAAAGTTACAGCATATTGCAATGCATTCTATAACCGCAATCATTACAATACCCCAAAATTATTCGTGGGAAATTAACTTCTCTCTCTCTTTTTCTCAAATTTACATTTTTTTAATGGAGGAAGCCAAATATATTCTATGCTCCTTGGACATGTCAAGGTTACTCAGAACATAACAAAATGTTCCTATAACTTAAACAGTTTTCTATATAAAGAGTTCCCATATTCACTGCCTAAAGTGTGTGTGCAATGCAGAGGAAACTAAGTACAAGAAACCCCTTTAACATCACTACACGTCACATGTAAAATTTACTACATACTGTAGAATCATTTAAATTTGTAAAGGGCCAATTTTCCTGGATTGCTGAATTTTTGGGGGTTCGAGGAGACGTAATTTTGTGGATTTATAAAATTGTA
>CAJDSM010017379.1:1473-41406 GCA_903981925.1 Ostrea lurida | reverse complement strand
TTTACTTAACATTGACTCTAGTGGCAGGCTGCAGACAACTACATTATATAATAAGCGTGATCGCTTTAACTTTGCAATCATCAACTTTCCCTGAACTATGTACATGTAGTAATATGCCACTATCACCTGCTTATGCCTTATGGTGTGTATATCTCCCAGTTGATTCGATATGCAAGAGCATGCCATGCGTATTAGGACTTATTAAAGCGAGACCAACTACTAACAAAAAAGTTGATGATGCAGGGTTATAACGAATCTCGTTTAAAGTCATCATTTCACAGATTCTACGGTCGATATGACCTTGTTTGCGATTACAAATTATCACTAAGTCGTATGTTGACCGATTTGTTTCATGACCTTTGTTAGACTGCCATTTTTCGTACTAGATTTGACAACGGGTAACCCGTTTACTTTGTTCGACTACGGGCTCACAGTAGTGTGATCGGTCAGCAGAGGATGCTTACTCCTCCATGGCACCTGATCTGCCTTTGCTTTTGTCGGAGGTCCGTGTTGTCCTACACTCGATTTTGTGTATATGTTTTTTCGGACTATGATTACGTTTAACAACATTGATTTACTTTTACAGAGAGCAACAATGAATTATACTTAAAAATATCTTCAATTGTTTGAGTTTACGTTAATATGGCGCTCCATAGATAAACATATATAACTCTTGCACAGAGTTGTCGGTCCTTTTTCCCCCGTTTTATAAGATTTTTGTCAAAACTTTGAAAGAATGGAAAAACACTACTTGTGAGTGTTCATTTCTTTGTAAAATATTAAGAAAGAAAATAATCAAATTTTTGGTCTTATAAGTTTTAATTTTCAAACGTTTGTTAAAAAAAACTATTTTGCGTTTAAACGTTTAAAAAAAGTTATAAGCCAAAAATAACAAATAAGTTGTATGATTATTTTCTTTTTAAAATATTTTACGAAGTAATGAACACTCACAAGTAGTGTTTTTCCATATTCTTTCAAAGTTTTTACAAAAATCTTGTAAAACGGGAGTTGAAAGAGATGTAAGGGAAAGAAAGGACCGACAACTCTGTGCAAGAGAATGCGATTTACCATAGACGTAAGCTTTACGTCTATGGATTTACCTAGCACCATCAACATGTTTCAAACCATTCGTCAAAGTAAGCATTGTGACTTCATTTATTTACATCGGAATCGGAAGTCCGTCGTCATAATCGATAAACTTATCGAAAGAGCCCGTTCAAGGGAGAGAATCGCGAAATGTTGACGTGATGGCGTTTCTCATTGAAAATGGAAGAACATGTTTGAAAAGTTTTCTAGGAGGGTCATGCATTGTTTTTGTGCCATGGATATCGTACTTAGGAACTAGATGGCAGTATATTTACACAGATTTTAGTATATATCTGCTACTGTTGTATGCTATCGTGTACAATGGTGCTCTGGTGCTGCTCAGTTACAGAGCGACTGTTGGTGTCGAGGGTAAATTCTACAAGGTACATTTGATATAGTCTAATAGATATGACTTATGATTTATAAAATTGAGAAAAGTATATGAACTAAAACTTCTGGTAGTTGGGAACTTGAACCTCTCATCATAGTTGGGGATGTGTATCACTTGCTACTTGCAGATCCATGCATACGGGTCCACTATTTCTGGTCATACATTAATTTCTGTGGAAACGAGGGGATATTCATATTTGGTCTTTTTCGCCCCCTCGAAAAAGACCGAATATGAATAACCCCTCGTTTCCACAGAAATTAGTCATACATGTTCTAAGTCTTAAAAAAAAAAAAACCCACAACAAACAATAATACGCCCTCTACTAAAACGTCTGAAGTTTTTTTTTTCTCAATATAACAGAGCTTAAATGAAAAATAATACACCCCCTTCTTTTTAGTAGGGGGTGTATTTATATGTTTTTAAAGCTCTATTATTGAAAAAAAACTTCAGACTCCTTCCTTAGAATTTGGGAAAATATTCCTCAGAATTATACTGTAGACTTTTGCCAAGACACTTATAGTTTAACCCTGTACTCCTTGTTTTTATAGGTAGCAGTTCGTGGAGGGTTCTTGGGACTGGCCTTCGGACTGGGTTGGCTCATCAGTGGCTCACAAACTTCACTGACTCATTTTGGCTGGTACCTGATGGCTCTCAGCTTCTTCCACTTCTCAGAATATCTGACAACAGCAGCTACAAATCCTTCCTCACTTACTCTAGACTCTTATCTGCTGGACCACAGTATGGAATATAAATTAGCAGCAGTAGCTAGCTGGCTGGAGTTCTTTGTAGAATGGTATTTAGCACCAGGTAATGGCAATATTACATAGCTTTCACAATGATAATGTACATATATAGTATAGCCTACACATCGTTTAAACTAAGAATTTTTCACGAAACCTTAGATATAAGTGTGAAAATGCTCACATTTAAAATTCTTGTAAAAATGGTTATCAGAGGGCAAGATACAGTTTATATATTTTGTAAGATTTTATTCCATAAATAATTGTATGTAAAGATCATGTACTTATTTATCACCGAGTTAAGCACACTTGATTAGATCGTGATACATACAATGAAAAAGGATGCATGGGTTGATATACATTTTTTGGTGTGGTTTGGTTGTAATAAATATAATGTTCCTATAAAATAAGAAACTTGTACATTTTCTATGATGTTTGAAAGTTGAAGTCAATTACCCCTCCGTACCTCCGTATATAACACTAAATAGAATTTCCTCACTGTGTTGGACATAATTGAGAAGTCAGTTGAAAAATTTCAATGCCTACAAAATGAATGCATTAATTTTACTTTAATATAAAAACACACCAGTAATTTTAATTTTCATTTTAAGCACCTTTGAAAGAAGTTTGTTATTAGCAAGTGTGGTTTAGGGTCTATGGAGAACTCTTCAATTTGAAGAGATATTTTGTAACAATGCACTTTTTTTTCTAAATTAATAACATTATATTCAATACATTGCAGGTTTAAAGAAGTATTTCTTCATAGTCCTCATTGGTGTAGTGCTAGTCCTGTTTGGTGAATCTCTGAGAAAAGCCAGTATGATTACAGCTTCAACAAACTTTAATCATTATGTACAGTATGTAAAGAGACCGGGTCACCAGCTAGTGACAAGGGGAGTGTACTCCTGGTGTCGACATCCGTCCTATGTTGGCTGGTTCTACTGGAGTATTGGAACACAGGTACTGTCTTTTCACTGTTGTAAAGCTAAAGTTGTGTTACAAGTCATCATGTAAATGCAAGACAGAGACACTGGATAATGATAGAACATTCATTAATGCTGTCCTCAACAAAAAATTTTTTGAAATCAACTGAAATTGTCCAATGATTACATTTAGGTGTTGGTACCGGGTCTTAATTTTTGTCTTCCATATACAGTCAGCTCTCGTTACAACGGCCACGTTTGTTTCCGGTCATTTTGCCGTTAAAACGAATCTGCTGTTGTAACAAAATGCCTCTTTTACCAGTACGAGTTATTCCCCTTTTGTTTAATCATCGGCACAATAAACAATAGCGATCTCCGTAAACATTCACCGTGCATTTACTTTCAATACACTCATGTCCCTCTTAATCCCAATTTCTGTTAAAAGTAAAGAAAGAATTTGTGATAAAATTAATATTTAAATAATTTTTTCATAGCTTACAACATATCAGTGATAGGTCCTTGGGTTGTGTCGTATCCCGCCTACTACACAATATATAACGTTTCCATCATAGAATTAAATAAACCATCCGTAAATAAATAAGACAGCTTAATATCAATGCATGCATTTAATAACAAACTTAATGCATATCAATGAGAAAATGAAAGAAAGGTAAGCAAAACGTATTTACAACGATATCCCGTTTTCAGAGACATTGAGCTGGGTACGACGTTTTTTCTTCGGTGGTTCTGACATTCTTATTGCATTACCTATCGCAGTTCAGTATAAGAATGAATAAATCATAAATTTGTTTGTTTGTAATTTTCTTTCGTTCAATTTAATTAGGAGCACCTCTTCATTATAGTCATTTTAAGTTGTAGTTTATTTTACCGGTATTGGAAACCATCAAACATACCCGCGAAAATTATTTTATGAAAACTATCATATCAAACGTCAATTAGTGCATTGATAAACCCAGTCCTAAACAAATATTACATGAGTCGCAGTCGTATGCAAAGGTGACGAGGGATTTAATCCGTTACATAATCATGGTTAAGTGTGAAAATATTGCCGATAGCAAATGTCTTTTACACAGGTCGTTGAATAAGCTCAGGTAACCTGCCGTTAAATCGAATTTTATATAGTGTCAAAATGCACATTTGTTACCCATAACTACTGCCGGTGCCGAAGTGCGAATATACCGCTGTATCAAGCAAAATAATAGTGTGCAGATTTGTTACAAGCAAAATCCTGCCGTTAGGCGAATTTACCGGTAAATCGAATGCTGCTGTAACAAGCGCTGACTGTACATGTACTGCTTATTTCATTTATTCAGTTGCATTGTTGTCTAAAATCACAAGTAGAAGCATATATACCGGTATGTACAACTGATTACTATACACACACTGACATCTTATTATCATCCACAAAAATCTTTAATTCATTTGGATTTGTACTGTACTGTAGGGTTTTTAAGAAGTCTAAAAGTACATTTTCTTTTTCTTTTTGTAGTTGATATTATGCAACCCCTTTTGCCTGATAGCCTACACGATAGTGTCGTGGAGATTTTTCCGAGAGAGGATTTATGAAGAGGAGATCTATCTTCTGAACTTTTTCGGTGAAGATTATTTAGATTACCAGAAATCTGTGGGGACTGGATTACCGTTTATTAAAGGGTACACGGGTTACTCGGCAATATAGCTCTGTGGGTCATAGTGTAAAAATTACTGGGACATGTTTTATTTACCCATTTTAAAAATGCACTGGAGTTTTAAAATATTATTTTTGATGAGGTCTGACACACTGCCAATTTTTTTTTCCAGTCAGGTTGATGTAAATGGAGAGGGGGGGGGGGGTATTTCCAGAATTACAGCTTTGTAATTTAAATGCATATAATATTATATGCTTTTTCGTACTTTGGAGATATGAATAATGTAAGATAATCTTACCACTGTGTGTTGGAATTCTATTTTGAGAAATCAAGTTTTCAACCCAACAACCCCTTCCTGAAAAACATGCACCAATCTCATAATTTTACAAAACTTTGGGTTGATTGTTTCTTTATGATTTGAATAACATGTTAGACAGATGCATTGCAAAAAATATTTTTGGTCACTCAGTGTTTCAGGCTTCCTTGAAGTTGAAAGTTACAGTTTTTTTAGTAAACTTTTGATAGATAGTATAGAAAAAAAATGTGCTGCACAGGTGAATTATTTTTATGATAGAATGAAAGATACTACATATATCTGTATATGTATATTTATTAAAATTCTATTTTTGTAAACCTTGGGTGTTTTTTGTTTTTATTTCTGGAGTTGTTAGATCTTTTGATCCAGAGACTCAATACAAGGAACTAGGTATACATTTGATGACCCTGTGTTAGACATCTTTTTGTGTCATAACTTGAGAGCTTTAATTAATGCTCTGAGATGAGAAATTGGGATAGACCAGGGAGCTACAGATCTACCCATTATGATAGCCCTCCGTTTACAGCACAACTAGTTTTGTGCATGATTCAGATCTTTTATCACCTGCATGTTACATTGTTGTTTCAGAAAAACTTCATTCTGAAGTAAACATTTATTTCAATCCTATTTGAACTGAAAACTAACAGCTTCAGTAAAATTTACCTGTTCAAACAGCCATGTTAAGTTGCCAGTTAAGGTGGAATGAAACGTTTGAGACATTTTTTGCCTATGAATTCAGTCATAATTATGATGAAGATGGCAACAGCCTAAACACAATACCTTCAACTGTTTTATTTTTAGGAATTTTTTTGTTTTTAAAAAAACGGAAAAAATAATTTTTGTCCTAACCCTTCCTTAACATACACACTATTTGTATTGAAAAGTTAAGGCAAAATGTATAGTAGATGAAGACAATGAAAACAAAATTCTATTCAGTGTACTATTATTTTATTTTGAGGAAAAACATGACAAAAATATCAGAAAATCGTTCTTTTTTTATATATCAGACAGAAAACCCACTGGAATATATGTAATGGAGAAGCACATATGTTAACAAATAATATTCAAACCAAAAATTGAATAAAAGTTGAAAAAGGAAACACATGATAATTTTTTCCAAAAACCTTGTAATAAAATATCCTTTAACAGGAGTTACCCTTCTTGAATGTGTAGGAATAAAAAAGCAAGGCAACATTTTGATCACAATTTAATAAATTCGAATTCTAGTTTATCTATGGCATTATCTGGACATATAGAGGTTGACATTTTATTACTAAACATACTTTCAATTGTTTATTTTGAATAACCTTGGAATACCCTTAGAATTAGCACCACTGACTAATTAATCCAAGTTCAAAACTAGGTCCGTATAGACTTATCGCTTATATTCGCCTCCAACATTGAACCCGACCATATATCAAATATTGAAGGAAAGACTGGTAAATAGTCGGGTTCAATGTTGGGGGCGAATATAATCGATAAATCAATTTTGTGCGGTTCCTAAACTTTTTCTTCCTCGACTAAAACGTTAAACCGAAATAGACCGTGTTTCAAGCGGAAACGCGTCACTTAGTTATGACATATGGACGAATGTTTCATACTACCTTAATTTGAATTTTTGTTGATTTCGGTATTAAAATATTTTTTCCTAAACAGCTACAGTTTAGCAGCTAAATGCTTTTACATATCTGTCTTGCAATAACATTTTATTAAGTCCACTTTCAAACAAACATTATTCAAAGTATCATTGGATGAAGTAGATAAAAATTTGTTGAAAGGTCATGTTTCCTTCCAAGGGGATGTGAATCATATAATTATAGGGTTAGGTGTTGAAAAGATCTAGAATCTCAAAAATCACTGATCCAGAAAACCTAAAAGTGTCCTGAGGCTCATATATTGTACATTCAGATTTGTTTATACTATGATCTTGGGTGCACAACTTCATATAAGAACACATATGCTGTAAAACACACTTAAAATGCTTATTGCAAAGTTCTATTTATTCCTCTATGAGAGGAAAATAACAAATTGTATTAGATATATAGATATAATAATTTGCTATAAGGAACCCTTTTTATCTTGCTCTTGAGGTTCACTATAACCATGCTTTACTGTATACGCCCCCTCCATCTTCGCGAGCCAAGTGTCCGATTCGCTTACTCTAATCTACCCCTTGGCAGATTTAGTCGAGTTTCTAAGCCGTGCTTTGACTTCCCAAGGCATCCAATCAAATTGCGCCATTCATACCTGATTGAGCATGACATAAAAACCAAAGTAGAATCATTAAGATCAGAAAGGCAAGTTTTAATACGCGATTTACGCCCGAAAGATAAAGGTGATATAAGCTCGCAACAAGTATGTACACCTAAATAAAAAACAACAACAAACAATTGTTCACTCGAGTGTTTACATCAAGAGCGATAACTCGCATCGTCCGTTAGATGGCAATTCAGTCGCGACTAAATCTGCCAAGGGGTAGATTAGAGTAAACGAATCGGACACTTGGCTCGCGAAGATGACGCCCCCTCCCACACACACAAAACAAACACCACATGGGCACAATTTTTTGTATTAATGAATGTATGTGACATATCCTCCCATGGTGATACATACATCCTCTCATGGTGAGACACACACATGCCAAATATAATCCAAGTTAGAGAATTATACCTTTGACCTTGATGTCAAAGGTTAAATATAGGTTATGAATGTATACAACACAACCTCTCATATTGATACACCTATATGCTAGTTAAGTTATGCCTGCGTCAAAGAACAAAGAAGTTGTGGCCTGGACATGAATCTGCACACAAAGACGGACAGAGTACATGACACATCGTCTTATGGTGATGCATCCATGTGTCAAATATAGAATGACTATGGCAAAGAACAAAGAAGTTATGGCCCGGACATGAATTCATAATAATAAAAAACTTGTAATTTTGACCTAAATGTCAAGGTCATACAGAGGTCATGAATATACGCAACACATATCATCTCACAGTGATACACCCATGTGCCAAATATGGTAAGTCTACCTCAAAGGACAAAGAAGTTATGGCCCGGACACGAATCTGCACCTTTCAAAAGTTAAGATCAATGTCAAAGTTTTTAAAAAGTAGGTCAAAGTTCAAGAGGTCAAAAATTTTGCTGCCAGTGGAAAGGGCTTGTTATGAGGAATACATATGTGAAATATGAAAGCCTATCACTTAACATTCAAAAGTTATGGCCAATCATAAAGTTTTGCAGACAGACAGACAGGCCAAATACTATATGCCCCCAAATCAAAAGATTCTGGGGGATAAAAATTTAAACATGATGTGTTTGGGAAACATAAGTATTCAGAGATAGTACAGCTAATGGTAGCATATCCTTATTTTAAAAATGCTAACTTTAGAAAGACCAACTTTGTCTACTCTTTTAGAAATCAAAATTCTTTTCAATACTTCAAAAGTTACAAGAAGTTTTGGCTGCCCAGTGTAGTAGGGCTGTGCGATAATACCGGTATTCCGATATATTGCGATTCGTTTCTAAAAAATATCGTATCGCGATACGTTTTTTCAATACCGGTATATCGCAGAAAATGCTTGGGCTCATAAATTACGTTTAGACTTGAGATTTCTCATATCTGCCATTACGTTTCATATGGCTGAAGCATTTGTGACTATTCAAAACACTATAAGATATAGTTTTTTCTACTTCCAACAGAGCGACGGAGTTACTAGTAAGCAGCCAAGTCTATATAATGTGCCTGACTATATTCAAGAACACTTGTTTTGGTTTTTTTTTAATTTTCAGGTATTCTGCATGGAAATCAATCTTAAAATCAATGAAATAAGAGAAAAGATCATTGATATTCTTGTTGGAAAATATTACAATACATATCGCAATACATTTGATAATATCGCAATATATCGCGATGCGAAAATTTCACCCGATACGCAGCCCTAGTGGTTAGGTTGCTCTCTTTTAAAGCAGGTGGTCCTGGGTTTGATTCCTGGTGACTGAATCAATTTAGACATGTTTGGGTACTCGTGTTTAAATTGAGTAAGTGTTGGCACGATGAAAGAACCTTTATATTGCTACCAAGGCTTTGAGTACCATGCATAGGTCAAAATTTGTGGTACTTCACCGACAGCTGGTGATGTCTCGGTATCAGTGGAAGATTCCAGGAATGAAATGTAAAACAACAAGGCAATAACAATTTTTGGTATAAAAATATTGCAGTTTGAAATTTCTTGCCACAAGGATTACACCCACAAAGCTTTCTCACTTGTACAAAAAACGTAAAAAGTATATGCAATGTTCAAGTGAAAGGTCATCAAACAAGGGACGTAGAAAATACCATTACAATGCTATTCAGTCACTAAGGTAATGGTATTTTCACACTAGGTATCATGGAATAACTATATTTTTTTGCACCTGTGATCGAAGGCATATTGTTTTTGTCCTTTCTGTCTGAAACTTTAACCTAGCTAGGCTATAACTTTTGAATGGCAAGTTCTAGAGCTTTGATATTTCATATGTATGTTCCTTATGACAAGACCTTTTCATTGGTACCAAAATTTTTGATCTCCTGACCTAACCTTGAACTTTGACCTATTTTCAAAAATATTAACATTGGCAACTTTTGAATGGCAAGTAATAGATGTAGGGCTTTCATATTTTACTTGTGTCAATCCCTTTCAACTGATACCAAAATCTTTAACTTCCTGACCTTGAACTTTGACCTACTTTCCATAATATTAACATTGGCCATAACATTTGAATGGCAAGTGATATGGCTTTTATATTTCACGTGTTTCCCTTGTGTCAATCCCTTTCAACTGGTGACAAAATGTTTGACCTCGGATCTACTTTTCAAAAACTTCATTATTGTCCATAACTATTAAATGGTAACTGATAGGGCTTTCATATTTTACTTGTGTATCCCTTGTGACAAGCCCTTTCAACTGGTACCAAATTTATTTTATCTCCTGACTTTCAACTTTGACCTACTTTCAACATTGGCCATGATTTTTTAATGGTAAGTGCACATTTCTATTCCTTATGACAAGCCCTTTCAACTGGTACCAAAATGCTTACTTTTCAAAAACTTTGACATTGGCCTTAACTTTTGAATGATAAGTGAAAGCCCTTTAATATGTCACATGCATAATCCTTATGACAAGCCTCTTCCACTGGCATGTGGAATACGGGGGCATCAGTGTTTCACAAACATATCTTGTTTTGTTTTACTACAGTAGTGTGGATACTAAAAGTCTACCTCATCAGCTCATGGTGGGAAAGAAGTTAAGCACATGACACATGGAATAAATTTTCTTAACATTTTGTTTACAGTGTGACCCTGATCATTATACAAAGTAATACAGTGCTGGTCAATACGTGGAAGGTGCAATGCAGCATGCACATGAACTATTAAAGTACACAACAGCAGATTACACGAACACAAATATTTGTTTATCAAAATAGTTTATTATAACTACATCGTATATCAACTGTTAATAACCATGAGGACCAGCCCCAGAAAGTGAAAGTATACATGATATTAAACAACATTGCAAAAATTGATCCAAAAGGATATGCATAAATGTAATTAAAATATTAATTTATATCAATAAAGTAAAATATGCAGAATATAATCAAATATTCCAGAGGAAACAATATTTTCATAATTGACATAATTTACTAGAAAAATATGAAATACAGAAATGAAAACATGTGTTTACAGTATGTCAGATTATACAGGTGTTTGGATTATACAGGTGTAGGAATGGACAGTGAATACTGTACATGTAGATACATATAGGAATAAATATACAAGGGAATGAATCACATACAGCATTGATATTATCACAGATTGCAAGTTCAAACTAAGCAACATGAAGTATAAATTATTATTGTTTGGTATGTATTATCACATGTACTAACAAAAAGTAAATTAACAACGAAAATAATTCCTGGACGGAAATTGAATTCAAAGCAATAAACAATTAAAATATCTTGAGTCTCCAGCAAACACTATGTTAAGTATTAGACATAAACAAAATCTCAACAGGAAATTTGATTGCTGGCATTGGAAGTTATTTTAGTTGAGTCCTTTCTTGATGTCATCAGATGACCCCCCGGATGACCCCTGGTCTGATCGCAGGGAGGCACGAGATCCGAACGAGTCCCTGGCTCCCATCTTGTTTAATTTCTCCAGTGTACTGAGGGATGGCAGAGCCGGGACTGGGGTGTGTCCATCCTTGGAATTCATCACCTGTAGGCCTGTAGTGTGACAAAATAGTTCAGAACATAGCATGTCTCAAACATCAATAAGCATCCTGATCAAGTCAAAGCACTGTGCAGCACTATTACAGAAAAACACAATTAGCAAGTATTAAAGCTTACTCTTTCTATACCTACAGTAAAACATGCTTATAACTAAGTGCTGGGGATGAACAATTTCAATTCTTTAAAAAATGGAATTCGTTATATATACAATGTATTCATTATAGCATGTTTTAATACTACAGATAATGAAAATTACTTCACTTTAATCCATTAGAAATGTGTTCATTGGTACTGTGCTTTACCGAATTCATAAACGGAGACTGATTCATGACAATGAGTGAATGATGACATTGAGTTGATGAGAATGAGTGTGATTCTGCATGTTGGGAATAGTTCTCCTATTTACACAAGAACTTTGTAGGAAGGAGAAATGGATGAATACTGGCAGTCCTCTTTAGTAAAACCAGTAGAGTTTTAATAAATGTTGGGTGTAAAGGCAAATGGATACAACTATAAGTATGAAAACAATTCTGGCTTGAAAAATCATCTCCTTTTAAAATAAGTTATTGTAAAAGACCTTGTAAATATGCTGTACAGTAGAACAGAATAATCTTTATTTTAAGTCAGTCTACATAAGACAATTCAATATCAACTCTGAAAAGCCTTTTGTCAGTCTGTCTGTCTGACTCTGTATACTGTACCTTGGTCTGCCATATCCCACGCCTCTCTATCTGCTGAGTTGTCCATGATATACTCCAAAACTCGGTCCAACTTCAGGCGACGAGCTCGAACGCTGGAAAATCAAAGTTTCACGGGTAATAAAAACATGTAACCAGACAGGCTCCTACTCACACTGTATCTGAAAATTCTTCAAACCAGTTTCATTAATATTTGTACTGGCTGGTAAATGGCATGCAGAAGAGTAAGGGAATAAATATTTCAAAATTTCTTTTAAAACTGAAAATCTTTGTCACTTACCGAAGATCTGTGGGTTCCAGCATGCAGAAGATGATTTTAGCCACCACTTTCTGTAACATGGGGTCTTTGGTTCTGGCAAACATGCTGAGAGACTCTTTCAACATGGTGTGATCCATGAGCAGCTCGCATGTCTACAAATGTAAGGAAATGGTGAACGACATGGTTATTTCACTGATAAACATGCAGTGTAATGTAACCACAAGTATTTAGTCATGAAGTGTAGGTAATCACAAAATACTTCTCACAAAATGCATGTAATCACAAATACATAGACCTGCAGTGTAATTAACCACATATACGTAGGCATGTTATGTAATGTAACCACAAATATTTAGGCTTGCAGTGTATTGTAACCACAAATATTTAGGCTTGCAGTGTGATATACACAAAGCATTAAAGAAAAGATTTGACTCACAGGTCTATTTTCTGCATAGTACAGAAGAATTTTCCCAGCCAAGAGGAACAATTTTTCATCCATGGTGTTCATAGGAAGCTCCAACAGAATCTCCAGTAGATTTTCCTTAAAATTGTAAAAAAAAAAAAAAAAATTATATTTTTTTTTTAGTAGTACATGTATTGATAACATCCCACTTTGTGTATAATTATAATTGTGTATCCATGGCTAATGGTTGACATCAGTCAGCTTACCTGTGCACAGATCATGTCTGAACTTTCGATGGCCAGAAGCTCTAGGGTTTGTAAAGCATATCTTTGGGTCTCCACATCATTACTTCTGCACAGCTGAATCAAAGCCTGAGCTGTAAACAATTAACATCGGTAAAACCATCTTTAATTTTTGCATTATTCACAAATCTTTACTTCAAAATTCAATGGAAAAACAATATTACCCCCAAAACTAAAATCCTTCAAAAACATTTTATTGGTGCACTTCATGTATATGTATTGATGATCGATTTACACTGTTGTTTTATTATTAAAGGGATAGTGTCACTCATTTTGTCAAAAAATTTTGAATGAATCAAAATGAGCCCAAATGAGTCATACAGGTGATTTTCTGTAAATAACAATTTTATGCATTTATCTGCATTTATTTCCAAATCTAAAATGTTTTTGATCTTAAAATTATGTCCCATTAATTTTTGGCTTCCTGGACAAAAATTCAATTTACTATATATAAGGTCATTCTTATTGTAACTTTTGAGGAACATACAGTCATTTCTAAGTTGCAAAAAGGCATTCATATATCATTTTTATCATATTTGAAAGGAATAAGATGATTTAGGGTGAGAAAAAAATTTCACCAAAATGAGCGATACTATCCCTTTAAATGATGGAAAATTCTACATACATGTAAAGGCAGCCCAACCCTACTTCATCTGATGTGTTTGAAATTTTAGGTAACCTAGTATGACTTAAAATGTCAGGTACAAGACAAGGTATTGAAGGCAATTATATTCAAATATCATCATATATAAGACTCACTATATGTACTTATTTTAGCGTACATGTATTTGAGATTTCGCACAGTCAGAGTTGATGCACTATTAGGCGTAGTCATGATTTAGCACTTCAATGTATGAGAATGGATAAATAGAAAATTTCACATTTTTTAGTGCAACTGTAAATTAGTGCTCTTGCTTCATCACCAAAACCAGTGAAATCTGAATTCCGCTAACATAATTACATTTACATTATTTTGCTATAGGTATGGCAAAGTGTCATTATATTTTATCACAGATATTTAATCAATGAGATAAAGTTGACAATTTTCCCACCTGGAATATTCCTGGAAGTGATCTGGACTCGGATGTCCCTGTTGAATGCCAGATCCAGAAATATGCTGGCAATGGTCCTCTGACAAGTTATGGTTCCCTGGTGAGCAGCATGAGCTAAATCATCAAGTCTGAAGGAAGAAAACAGAAGACCTCTGTAGGTTTATTCTTATCATCTTGAATTTCTATTTTTGGATACATGTAGAAAGATCATTGACAGAAAAAGTTAACATATGTAGTAGTAAAACTCTATGTGGTATGTGGGTTCTATCAGAGTGGGGTGAAATGCATTTTAAAAATGGCCTTTGGAAATCAATCTGAAGATGTAACATTAAGGATTACTAGCAGTACAATAACCATAGAGAGATATTAATACATGCAGCGAGAAAAGAATTCAAGAGCTATATCAGGAAGATTTATTCACACAGATAAGGTGTTAGAAGTATGTCCTCACAAAATGTCTTCTTATATCTCGGAGTATTCAGATACATAACAAGGCAGTGGGGTTGTAAATATCACAAAAAGAGCAAGTTTGGGCTCTATAATGTTATTTTATTCTGTAAATCAAACTGTACTTACCCATGGTCCATGACTACAGCACTCTTGTGTTCATCTGACTCGGACACTATTCCATAGATGGCGCTAGCAGCTTCCTGCATGATTCGTGAATTCTCAGAGTGAAGTAGGGCAGTCAAAGCCTTTACTCCTCCCATCTCCACAAAGTTGTCCTAAAACAGTCCAAGAGTGCTACTACAAGTTACAGTAATATACACATCTACTACTACTATACTACTAATAAAATTTATAGTGCCTTATATAAAACAAATTACTCTAAGGCACTTAATTTACAATGGTAAGAGGACTGTCTGTATATGTACAGTATAGTATATATTCTAAAAGACTGTTTATTTAACAATGACACAATTAAGTTCTGAAATTACCTGAATTGAAGGGATGGTAATGAGTTTACCTGAATTGAGGGGATGGTAATGAGTTCTTCTAATGCTTCCACAGCGTGCTCCTGTGTTCCCTCATCTGTACTCATAGCCAGAGCCAGAAGAACCTCCAACCTACATACATAGTACAAATACTAGGAATGATGCATGATGGGTATGTAACTGAGGATGTTAGTAGTAAGATTTTGAGATGTGAAAGTGTCTCTTTTAATCCTACAGAAACTCACCCTCCTTCAGCGACAATCCTAAACTTGTTGTCATCGCCAGATGCCGCCATGGCTGCCAGCTCATAGGCTGCTGTTCTCTTGTCCTTCAATCTTAAATAACACGGTGATAATTAATTACAGTTGATGGAAATATAATATTGAATGTGATACATGTATCATATGTAGTTTTTTTTCTCATGATTTAATAGGTAACTGCTGGTCATGGTTAGAGCATTTGCTTCTTGATTAGGAGGACATGGGTTTGAGCTCTTTTGTGTCAACCATAAGAAGTAGCAAATATGCAAAGTCTGTTACTTTGCCTTATGCTCAGCATTTAGAAGTGTGAGTCATGGGTCATTCGGATAAGACCTTTAAATTCTGAGGTTCCATGTTACTACAGATATTGGCATGATAAAGAACCCTCATAGCTATGATCATGAGCTCCATGAATATATCTAAATGTGTGGCACTTCATCTAAGCCTGATAATGTCTCACTGTTAATGAAAAGGGAAAAATAAAACAAACAACAGACTGAGGTTTGTCCCACACTGACCTGCCATTTCGAGCTGCTTTCATTACCATTTCAATGTCCCTCTCCTGAACCAGAAAATGTTCTATATAATCTCCAATCTGTGAAAATAATAGTGAAATACAATGGTAAAATACTTGAATCAAAGACATATGTAAGCTGAAGATAGTTGTCTGGCCGATAGATAATATTGATCATCTGTCAGGCTTACCTCCAATCTGAAGCTGACAAACATGGCCCCCACAACAATGGCTGACAGGAGCAGAAGAAGAGACTGCATGGCAAAAAATATTGCTGTGAAGACATTCTTGTGAGAGCAGTCTCCTACAAACTCCCAGTCTTTACAACCATGATTCTAAAAAGATAGCAAAATAATAACTATCTAATAATTAGTAACAGGACCTAGCAGACGGTCAATATATCTCTGTTTTACTATAATAATGGAAATTCAATATACAGTGCTCCCTCAATATATCTAACGCCCACCCCCTCAACGGTATAATGCCACTCTTGCTTATTGCCTGAAAATCCCGGGCCAAAGTACAGATTTCTGCCCATGTTAACACCCCTGTCATAATGTCTAACCCTGCATAATGCCACTTTTCACAAAGAAATGGTCATTTTTTAAAGGGTTTACCCTTGATGATATTACCTACATCCATTGGTAATCACACTTTTACTTATTAAGTGTGATGGGCTGAAAAAGGTATTGAAATGGTCAGGTTCATTACAAATAATTGCTGAATAAAACTCAATATCATCGAATTGTTTATATAGTGAATATATTAAGCCCAGCTAAATTATGTTATATTGAACTTCTTTTGATTGCTCGATGAATTGTCAGTAATTGTGAATTTGTTATATTGCCACCCTTGCTTAATTGAAATAAATAATTGTTCAAATCAGTCTTTAAGAAAAATTGCCAATATATTGAGGAAGCACCGTATTTCTATATCTTACTATGAAAGTAAGTCTAGTAAAATATTATAATGGTGACCTTCCAACGTATATCAGCCAAAAAAAAAAAACCACATAAAGAAACACCACCTCCCCCTAAAAAACAAAAAAAAACCAAAAAAACCACTTCGTAATGACCAAACTTTGTATATATTCAATGAAATGTTTGTATTTTCCTCTTGCATTAGAATCGGTATTTCTTTACAATAAGCATGAATTTGTTATAAGCATGCTGATTATAAGTGTGTTTTACTGTACATATGTACTACCAGTCCACAGAAACTTACCACAACGCTCATCCATGAAACAGCAGCCATGTAGATAGCAGCACCCAGAGTTCCAAGGGCCGCCAAAAAGTATCCAATGCAGAAAATGAATCTCCTGTTCAATCAATAAATTCAACATTACTGTATTTGTATCAAGTTTTTTTTAATACACACACATTGTATGTACCTGTTAACCTCCTACAATTTTGTTATCGACCTTGAACAACATTTCTACTATGAATAACATATAATTCAGGTTATAATTAACATAATATCTACTGTATATCACACTGGATTTTAGCCATTTATCACTTCCATCAGTGAACTGCAACTTACAAATGTGTGTTATTCCCCACATATCCCCCTACTCTGGTGTACTGAGGCCGGAACAGAACAGCAGAAATAAACACTGGAAAAGTCCACAAAAAGGAGTAGAAGTAGTTGGTCACTAGAGTCAGACATGTTGTCAGGAAGTGCATGTACAGCAGGCCCTGAAATAACAAGGTTACACTGTAATTAGAGACAATTTGATATATATATACTAACATATGTTACTAAAATACTATGCTATCACCAAGCAAATGAACAAAATGGAATATATATACTCATATGCCATCACAAATAGCTGAATCTTTTTCAATCACTACAGTTTTTGAAACACATTGCAAGTAAATAAATTATACCATACTACACTTCATCTGTTAATGAAAAGTTCATAATTCTTTAGCTAGCTAGCATTTTATAATTGAAAATATGGTCATTGAATATTTAGTTCCATACATTGAAATCTCTGAGTAGCTTCTCTCTCAGGGTGAATGCTTTAATTTCCTTGTACAGTGGGGCTTTGACATCATTCATTTCATTTGCATTAAGGTCCAAGTTGACTGTTGAAGATCCTGCCAATGACTGCAAGTCTGACATGGACTGAAACAGTAGCATAACATAGTGTTAGTGTCAATAGCTTAACCGTAAACCGGGTTATTTTTATTGTAAATAAATTTTCAACAATTCTGTATTAAAGTGACAAGTCTATTGGATTCAACAAAACAATTTTGTGAAAATTACAATTTTACAAAATAGTATGAAGTATTTTAGCTATCATAAATATCAAGAAATGATTTCAAATAATATTCTGCACTAAAATATATAATTTTGAACAAATTTTGCAAACATTATATATATATGGTATGCAAAAATTTCCATATTTTTCATTACATTGATGAATTAATGTACACAGAAAAGATACAAGAGCACAATTGCAAGTACAATGTAATCTCAGTGAGATTCAAAAAGACTGAATATTAATTTTGCTGAGATTAGATTGCATGATCTCAAGAAAAGGACTCGTACATCAGCTTTCTTTGACAAAGGAATCATCTTGATGATAGAGTTGTCGATGATGTCGTAGTCTTTGATGGTAAATGCATCCCTGAGGTACTGCCCCTTGAAGCGAAGCCTAAACTGGTGATCTGGATAGCCAATCTCAAACAGCTTGTGCAGGAGACGAGCTCGGATTCGAGCAATTTTGTCATTTGGACTTACAACAACAACAAAGGTTCGATGCTGAAATAAGTTTACAGTATAAATCATATATACTATTCAATTCATATTCCAATTCACAATTGTATATGATATGAAAATATTACATAAACATTTGAAAAAAATGCTGTACCTTTTCATAAAGTATTTTAAGATCAAAATCTGGCACAGAATGCGCTTATTAAACTCTTTTGAGAATGTTTTCATACTCAGATTCAAATTAGAATTGTGTTCTGAATTGTTATAAAACTTTGATAAAATAATTCCCATACTCATATGGAGTTGAGCTTGCTCAGAGTCATACTGTAGATTCCTTTTTTTACGCGAGTACTTTATATCGCGAGTTGACTCTAACACATCTAATAGTGAGAAGATAAATTCGCAATTGTTGTATTAATGAAGGGTGGTTACATGTATTTTAGTACCATAAAAATAAAAGCGAAACATTTTATTTCGCGATCGATGCTCCTTGCGAAATTATGCGATAATAAATTGCTCGTGTTTAATTAGGAATCTACAGTACTCAAAATAAACATGGCTGTGCATAGATAACTACATATATCAGCACAGAGTATGAATTTGAGTATGAGTACACTATAAAAAGTTTTATAACTGCCAGGTCAGGTCATTTTATTAGGTGATCAGTAAAATTCTTTGATTTTGCTTTATGCATTAGTCAAATTGACCAAAACTATACAACTATTAAACTGTCTTTTCAGGACTAATACTACCGGCGCACTATATAATGAACACAACAGATTTTCTCAGATTAAACCAGATTGAAGTTGTCTAATCAATTGGTCATCTAGTATATATTATTGTTCGAGAAGAGTTGTGGACAACGCAGTGAGGCATATGCTGCTAAAAAATGCCAAAGTACAAACATTCATATCTTGTACATAAATTGTCCGACATAAAATCCCTGACAATCTACACATCTTCATTATGTAATCTAACACTGCACTAAGTTTCATTAAAATCCTGCAAGTCATTCAAGAGGAGTTGCAGACAATGTATTGAGGCAAATGTTACTGAAAAATGCTTTAAGATATCTTTTACATAAATTGATTGTCCCAGATAAAATTCCTGACAATAAGTACATCCTCATTATATAATCTAGCACTCCACTAAGTTTCATTAAAATCCTGTGGGTCGTTTTTGAGGAGTTGTGGAAAATACATTTCGAACAGATAGACAGTGTGAAATCTATATGTACCCCCCTTGTACTTGTACTAGTGCCACACTGGTCAACCTTTGCTCAAATAATTATGAGACACAAACACATTCTAAAGTCATTCTCTCAGATATTGTAATATGTTGACGGTTCAACCGTTGGTGCAAGCAAAGTCCCTTAATTAAAACATCTTGCAATACAACTCCAGATATAAAATCTGCTTCTTCATTTAACGCAGAAAATATGAAGCAGTCGACATTATGAACAGTTGCATTGTGACATCATATAGAGGGCAAAGCCTTCTCACGGCCCTTCAGGCCGTGAGAGCGAAGCTCTCCTTATAGGTAACACGTGTATAAAAGGAAAATATACCGGTAGAAAACTAACGAAAAATTAAACCATACATTAATGGAACTCAAAAACTTTGGTAAAATATGAATATAACCATGTGAACATGTATTTCTCCATTTTGAATCTCATCTACCCAAGTTCACGGTGTCCTGAGATGTTACATAAAATCAACAACAACAAAAAACGCCCTAAAAACAAATGAAATCCATGGTTTTGTTTTTTCAATTTTATAATCACTCCTCTGTTGCTTTCGTCTTGAACATGTCAAGCCTGTACAATTTCAAGACGATGAATGTGAAGTCACAATGCACTGTTGACATTAATTTGCGCAATATTTCCCGCGTTTTATGAATAGGCGGATATCAAATGGCTAAACTCGTATGATAAGAATTTAATGATCGAAAGCTGCACGCACACGTCCGTAAATATTAATACAACATGCAATACTTTCTGCTTCACCCTCAAACACGGTCACACCATAAGACATATTAGCTGCAATGTTTTGTTTTCTTTCATGCAAATCATACAAATACCTGAGAAAGCTTGTTTGGAATTTAAAAACATTTGTGGTACTACAGCCAAACACTAAGTATTTATTTTACCGAGCAAAGCTCGGGCGGGCCAAAGGCCGTCCGCGAAGCAAGGCTCTAAAGGGGAACAGACAGCATGTAAAAGAAAAAAACTCAAAATTCAGCAAAAGAAAACAATCATCTCGACATACGTTCAAGGATATTTTCGTGAGCTATAATGGGCACCGCCCATTTTTATATAATTAGTTGCTTCAACAAATATTTCGAGTAAACCTAACTTTACAATATGTAACTCTGACATGTAATTTTGTTATTCAAACACTATTTCTTTTAAATCAGTAGTATCATTCTTTTTGTTGCAGCTTTTACCTAATAATTGATAGAAAACCAGAATACAGTGTAAGCACGTACGACTTAATAGATGAACGAATACTAGTTCACGAGTTCCAATAAATAAAAAAGTAAATGCGCTCACCTTTATGGAAATTTAATTTTCTTGGTTAATTTTGTTCATCTATAGAAGTCTTTTCGATTGCAAACGGGATGTATTCTTGTTGTTTATAATCGTTTTGGTTTGAAAGAAAACATTGACGTTAGATGTAACGTCACAATGCACTGTTTACGCCAGCTGACGTTATATTTCCCGCATTACACTGTGACGTCGTATTGTTGACGTTAACAGTGGCATTATGACGTCGAATTAGCTGCAATATTTTGTTTGCTTTAGCGCATAGGTGTTTAGGTAATTTTAAAAGGATTAACCCTACTTAGGAATTCTAATGTGAATTTAATTGTCAAACCTTATATTGTTATCTTTTTTTAAAACCCATTTATTTTTTAGTCAATTAATTAACGAAAAACAACGTGCACTTTTTAAGATGTCAAGACAGTAAATAGGTTAACAATCAGTGCTATCATTTGATCTCTTCCAGTTTATTTTTGTTTATGTTATGTTTTTTATTTCAATATCATGTTACATTTGTCTGAATCCCTAATGGGATCCAAAATTCGGTAAATAAATTTTTATTCTATTCTATTCAGATAACTGCACCATTGTGTATATTTATTTTTCACAGACAGAATTTTAATCAAAATAAATAAGAAATGGACAAAATTTTTAATGATAACATTTGAAAAACTGCTTAATTGTAATAAATGCATAAAATTTTATTGTGCATATTAGGAAAATGCAATGTGGAAAACGGAATCGCCACCATAGAGACTGTTATTGACCCTGACATATATTTTTTTGTTATAACTAATTAATTAATACTTATGTGAAATAAACAATTTTATCCTATCAAAAAAGTTTACCAGATTATTTATTATATCCAGTGAATGAAATTCCTTGAGAAGATATATTTCTATCATGTGGACATTTTAATGAAATAAAAGTATTTTTGAAAAACCTTTGACATCACATAAGGAGGGATAATCCTTCAATAAATTATGATTATGCAAGGGACCATTTCGATGCTTCGCTCGGTCTAAACGGTAACACCGTAAATAATTTATTTACGGAGTTGTCATTGATGTATACCACTGTTTACTAAAGTGAAGATGACATTTTTGTGGACACATTGTGGGTCGTAGTGGTGCAAATTGCCGACTACTGTGATCAGACTGCACTGTAGTGATGAAAAAGGTGACCATTCCAAAGTCAATACATTTGTTTTAATGATCACTAACATAAATCAAAGGGAAGTCAACTCAAAATGAAGGCTATAAATATTAGCGAGCGAAGCGAGCTACTAATGATTAGGTAGTCACGTGACTTGCCTCTCTATCAGCTGAAAAGCTGTGATTCCAAGTTTTTGACCCACAATTCGTCCGCAAAAAAATGTCGCCTTCACTGCAGTACACATCATAGACAAATCCGTAAATAAAAAGAAATATGTTGTTTGATAATACCTAACAAACGTTTTTAAATTCCTAGGCAAGCTTTCTCATACTTGGTATATTTTGCTGTTGTTGATAACTCCTTATTTTCAACGAAAACAAAACATTGCAGCTAATTCGACGTCACAGTACAACTATTACGTCGACAAAACGACGTCACAATCCAATTGTTTCACGTCGACTGCGTCATTTTCCCCGCGATAGAATATCTCCAACCTTTTATTTTTTTTTTATTTTGTATAAAAATAAAAAGAGGAAACGAAAATATCCTAAATTTTGAACAAGCGGTAATTCACAATGAATATTTTTGCAGAAATGAAGTACATTTACAAGATTTGTAAACAATCGCCTTGACGTTTCTACATCGCGGTATGCCGGGTATAATCATCATGTTTTTATTTCAGCAGAGCACGAGATTTTTGTTGAATGAAAGTTCATTTCCTTTGGAGAAACTTATAAATAGTCGATGTTATGAAAATATTTTTTTTAAAAAAAGTGAAGCTATCGTTTAATTTGTGTACTCGGCACGGCACCGGTTAATTGTTTGAGTGTTGTATTATTTTCAGAGCAAA
Source organism: Ostrea lurida (assembly GCA_903981925.1). Classification (NCBI taxonomy): domain Eukaryota; kingdom Metazoa; phylum Mollusca; class Bivalvia; order Ostreida; family Ostreidae; genus Ostrea; species Ostrea lurida. The sequence continues at coordinate 18,334 of CAJDSM010017379.1, read as the reverse complement.
CGAATGCTTTAAATGGAATTAAAATTCACTCATGTTGCATGAAGTAAGATGGGTAACAACAGTCAGTTGTTACTGCAAAAGACATGTGGAAATCAAAAGTCACTGCCGCATGCAGTCTATACAAAAACCCGTACGTGCTGATCAATTTGTTTTGAGTTTAGCACATGAGCAACGGCCCGTGTAGTAGGCCCCCTACACGGTGCTTATATATTCCGATTAAAAAAAAAAAGATTGGCTGTGTAACTTTCATTCAGTTATTCACAATATTGTAAGGTTATCACATTTCCTACAAGTTTTACGTTTACGTAGTAATTTCTTGAGATGATTTTTTTCACTTTACTTAGCTAGTGAAAAGGATGTCATGATGTGAGAATTCTCCGAGTATTCAATTACCGATTTTCACCTGGGGATAAAAGTAGTCGTAACCTATGGTGGCATATAAACGAACCCCTTTCTCTTACCAAAAACATGTTGAAAAAAAAGAAGATTTAATGAATATATAATCTTTAGTGCTAAGAAATGTTGAGAAATCAAAATTATAACATTGAATGTACATTTTTTTTCTAAACAAACTTTTAAAAGCCTATTTGACTCCAGATTCCTACAGGTGCTTCAAGCAGCTTGTGGCACGATTTCTGTTTACCCCCCCCCTTCTTTATAACGTATCTATTTTTTTTTATAATTGATGAACATTTCTAAAAAAATGTTTTAATGCGAGATTTGTGAATGCACTCTAAGTTGCATATTTTATTAAAACTATACCCGAAATACCAAAAGAATATAAATTCAAAATTATAAGAAAGGGGGGGGGGGGGGGTGTTACCGAGAAGTCCTGTCCACAAGCACCTGTGAATATATTTGCAAGTTTTTTTCATTTTATAAAAATAAATGATAAATAATTAGAAAATGTACCAGTATGTACATCTTCTGTCAGACAGAAAAATCTACTCATTAGTATGTACCTAAAACAATCCTGATTCAATACATGCTACAATTTCAAAAATATACCAAATTTCAGTGGCGGATCCAGGATTTTGTCGAAAGGGGGGGGGGGGAGGGGCCGGCCCGTTGAAAAAGGAGCCAAGAAGCTTAAAGATCTGGATGAAGCCAAAGTGGGGGCCCAGGGCGAAGCCCCCGGAAGCGCTCGGTTTTAGAGCTTTTAAAATTACTCTAGAGGTTAATTTAGCTATATATCTATACATAATAATTAAGCTTGGTCACCAAAAGGGGGGCCCGGGCCCCCCTGCCCCCCCCCCCCTTCTAAATCCGCCACTGAATTAAAGCAGCATAAACTTCTTTTTTAAAAAGCAATTAAAAAATTTGGCAACACCTGCATACTCAATCATATAAAAAAAAGGCCTACCGACCTAACATAATTTTTTTTGCCTGCGAAACCAGAACCAAACATTTTTTTTAGGCCCAATTAAGATATTTTGGGAGTCTTTCGCTCGCCATCAAACGGTAGCACCGTCAACATATTAATTGTTCTAAATGTAACCTCAACAAATTCTAATCTTACCGGGAAAGCTTTACTTTCAACGTAGATAAGCATGTTACTTTTTTACATGGAACTTGTTTACATTGGAAACTTTCAAAATGGCGTCGATCAAATATTGATTAAATCGTACGTGTACCGCTTGTAAGCTAAATTTCAAGGCGGTTTTCAAAAAAGTTTTACAGAATCAATAATATTTATTAGAAGTAGTGGGTATTAATGTTTAAGGGTTAATCTAACAGACTGCACCATACAACAAATGCAGACATGATATCGAATAAAACATATACGAATTATCTGAAAGACACCATTTTTAAACTTCATAATAAAAGAGTTCTTCAGTGATTTATCATTTTTTCAGATTTCGCGTCTATAGATTATAATTTAGATAATGCCAGACCATTTAGGAGCTGATCAGAGAAAAACGAAAGAGGATAAAGATGACGATAAACCCATTCAAGGTACAAAATTAGGAAAATGTTCTTCAGGAGAAAGTAACCTAACATTATGCGCTAGATCGTGATCGAATTTCCTCGAACATTGATGTATCTTTTTTGTGTAACGGACCAGATCAAGAATCGGTACCAATGTCCTTAATATCAAGTCAAGTACCCTAAATCTCAAGTCAGGTGACAATTCTTAAGATAATAATTGTTGCGTTTCCTTTTACTTCCAAGACATAATTTTGGTAGGTGCTGTACATGTATGTGGGCACTGTACAACAAAGAAATACAATGTAATTTGATCATGGTTTCCATGTACGTTTAATATATGGGCATGAGTTGAACATGAGAGGCTCTGATATGTATATACAGAGTAAATATCCAAGTATTCGGGTATATAAGGATAACTGTGATCCACTTATTCATTTAATGTTGGGAATACAACACAGGATATGCCATGAGGTAAACAATGCTGCATTGCATTGTGTGACTTCACATTTAGCTTCCCTGTTTTCTTTCAAAACAAACATCAATCATAAGCAACAATATATTCCATTTAAAATTTAAAAAGACTAAAGATAATTAGCCAACAAATTTAAATTAGTGAAAAGTTTTAAGTATATCAGTCTTTGCGAAAAACAGGGGGTAGATCATGCAAGAATTAATACTGTTGGTTGTGCAATTGCCTTAAATACAAGTTTATTATATTCATACAATGATACAAGTGAAAATGCTGATATGGTTGCAAACTCTGGCAATTGATATTCATATATAAATATATAACTTCTTAAAGCAACAATATTCCTACTAGTTTTGACATTTCAGTATTTTGTTTGTATTGAAGAAGAAGACATGTAGCCATTGGTATAAATCAAGCTCATGTTCTGCTAAATGTATAAATCATGTAAACAATTTAACACATTTCAAGTAGTCTAGATTTTGAACTTTGTCTGCAAGTGGGAGATAATGTTACTCCACAGCTTTGTTTTCTTTTTAGCTTTGGATGAAGGGGACATTGCATTACTGAAAACATATGTAAGTAAATGTCTCAGGTTATTTCATAGATTTAATTTAATACTTCAAATTTATGAAAGCATTCAGGTTCTAAAAATATTAAGTAAATTGGGGAAACATATATATTTTTGATTTTACGCATCTTTGAATAACATGATGTATAAGTTACTGCTTTTTGTTTAAATAAGGATTTTATTCTGTTATTGTATAAAATATTTTTTATTTCCTACACTCTGTCCTTTAATATCTATTATTGTCATATTGCAAATGTCAACAGTTGCCATTTGATCGTCAATTATCTCAAGCCCAGTTAAATTTTTTTTTTTTCATCTCAGTTTTATGTTCTGGTCAACTTGTAGGCCATCAACATCTTATATGAATTTGTTTATGAATATATATATGAAGAAAACTGATTTGCTGAATTTATGTTTGTTTGTGTAACAGGGAGTGGGACAGTACAGTAAAGCCATTAAAGGTGTGGAGGAAGACATTCAAAATGGGGTCAAAAAGGTTAACGAATTAGCAGGTCTGTAGCTTCTTAAAATTTTTGTGTGTGTGTGTCTACTCTCAGATGTTATCAATGGCCCACATTGAATATTTGGGATCCCTATAGTTATCATGCATCTGTTTGTCAACACTTTTGAATTCTGTAAGACGATATGTCCAGTATATTCTAACCTACAGACTTTTTTATTTTCTTTGCTTTGATTTACAATAATCAGAGTAAGACATCTGGAAAGTTTGTGATCTGAGAGTCAAAACTGTACAATGAAAATAATGATTGTATGATTTGACAAGTGTACTGTACTAGTTTATTTAGATTTTTATATACTTTAAATATTCAGTACTTATACAATCGAATTAATGTCATCTCTTTGTGTCACTACGTGCTTCACCACCGTGGTGAAATAAGCAATAATACTGGTTACTTCACCACTGTGGTGAAGCATGTAGTAAATTGTTAATGAAACGTGATCAGATGATTTTAATCAGATTACATGGACAATGGTTAGAGAGGCACGGCACCTATGGATTTTGAGATGAAAAAGTCAAGGTTATGAGATGTTGACTGTGGGATTATGCAACATAATATTTAGAGTATTTATAAATTGTTAGATTTCATATTCATAACTGAAGTGGACAGCAATCAGAGAAATACATGTATATACAATTTGATGTAGGGTCAAAGGTCATCATAACTTTACATGTCAAACATACAATATTCTGGCATTATTTTTGTTTGCATGCACAGACATATATATTACTAAATCTAACATTACCGGTAAAATCAGACCCTTTGATCCGCTCATGTAGATCGCTACACAACTTTAGTGCAACTTGATTCATTATTATAATGATAGCAACTAGAATTTTATTAGACCGAACAAGATTCATTTGCCACAAACATTTTAGGATACTATAATCTTTTAAGTCAATAAATTCATTCAGTGTCTTTTAAATTGAACTGAATTAAAAATTTGGATTACATAAATGATGCAAATAATTTATACCTATTTTCGTACACTGAAATGTACTTTCTTTTCTTATATAGGAATCAAGGAGTCCGACACAGGATTAGCCCCACCTGCTCTGTGGGATTTAGCTGCAGACAAACAGACTCTCCAAAGTGAGTAAAAGGGATTCTGTAGAAGACTTTTTAAAGGGGCATAGACACTTTTTGAGTTCAAATTTTATTTTTCTAGTTTTAATGTTTAAACTAAAGTCAGTTGTTGAGTTAAAACTGAAATACAGTACTCACAATTCTTTGTTATGTAAATAAGGCAAATTTTTTTCAAATTACAAGTTCTTTCTGAACACTATAAAACAGTTTCAAGTGTTTCTCACATCTCATTCTGTTTTAAAAATGATATTTTCTATCAAGCAAATTCTGTGTATACAAAAACATAGCACAAGCTTTGTTTACATAACAAAGAATTGTAAATGCTGTATCTCTCTTGTATATACTCAACGACAGACATTCATTTATACCCTGACCATTAGAAATACCATAGTTAAGCATTGTAAACATTCAAAATGGAAAAATAAACTTTGACATTTTTTTTTAGCGTGTCTATTTTTCCGATTAAAGTGTTAATATTGAAGTAATAAGAAATGTATATTGAAGTAAATGTATATTGAAGTAAATGTATATTGAAGTACAGTGTACATGCATTTGTCTTTTTATTGCAGGTGAACAGCCTCTTCAGGTAGCCAGGTGCACAAAAATTATAAATGCAGACTCTGATGACCCCAAATACATCATCAATGTGAAGCAGTTTGCCAAGTTTGTGGTTGATCTTGGAGACCAGGTGGCCCCAACTGACATTGAGGAGGGGATGCGTGTAGGGTAGGACATTAAACACATTCCTCTAACATCAGCATGACTCATGTAAAACATACTGTGGATAAGTTTACTATCCATACATCATCAAGTTAATTTGGTAGTATTTCTAACAGTTTCAGACTTCAGAGGAAGGGTTTTCTTTTAATACAAAGAAAAGATTAGATATTTCTTGTGTTATCAAACATGATTTACTCATTTAGTAAACGTTTTTCAGGCAGCCGTGTTGATCGTGGTAACTTGAAGAAATATATAATATAGAATAATTACACCTTTTTGATCAACTATCAGTTATTAAGAAACTAGCTTACGACCTAAGGAAATATGCATATGTAAAATGTTTATACAACAGTTAAAACCAACCTACTATTAAGGGGTATTAGTATAGGTCCCAAGTCTGTGCCATATGAAGATAAATGGTAACAGTGTCCAATAGTTATATACTCTTATAAACTTTAACATGATTTGCCTTAGATCTAATGAAGACCCGCTAGGGTTGTAAGCTAGTCTCTAAATAAAATGATAGTTGATAAAAAAGCAGGTGTTATTATTTAATATATATTTACTCATTTAATGATAGTTTTTATGCAAGTGAAGATAGTGTTTGGTGAGATCAGTGTAGTTCATGATGCGTACAATCCATTGTTACCATCTTTACAGAGTTGACAGAAACAAGTACCAGATTCACATACCCCTTCCCCCAAAGATTGACCCCTCAGTAACCATGATGCAGGTAGAGGAGAAACCTGATGTCACTTACAGTGATGTTGGGGGCTGTAAAGAGCAGATCGAGAAGCTGAGGGAGGTGGTGGAAACCCCATTGTTACATGTAAGTAACACCATCTGTATTAAGCACACATGAGAACATTTTCAAGACCAACACTTTGTGATATTTTGTCACAACCCCATTATCTGTTGAGCAACCTCAAATAGAGTTATATATTTCTGTTATAATATTTACATTTTCAATGTATTTGCCTTTGATATTGCCAGCATATTTCTTGTTATCCCGCTTCAGACAAACTTGTTGATTTATGATTGGACAAAAACGAATCACATGACGCCCTGAAATTTTTAATATTAGGTCTCCTTTTAATTGTGATGTCACCAACGAGTCATACGACGCCCTGAAATTTTCAATATTACGTCTCCTTTTAATTGTGATGTCACTTAAAGAGGCTCCGAAATTTCAATACACCATCTCTTTGCAGGGATGTTTTAGTCTTCACCTATATGCTTTCAATGTAGATTTATTTCTGAATTCAGTTTCAACAAACATTATTAGTTTTGATCTTATTGTTTTACATTGTGATTATATAATAAGTATGTTCAATGCACATGATACATTGTACATGCCTATATGGTGTTCAATTTCATAATTGAGATGCTAGATTGAAATCTCACTAAATTTCCTAAAGGTCTTCAGCGGGATAAATTCGTTACACAGTCATTTTGGGTCATAATACGGAGTCATCCAGAGTCATTCGCCTCGCCCATTACGGATTTCCATTTCATCCTCTGGATGAGTCCGTATTACGTCCCAAACTGACTGTAACTAATAAAACGCAAACACATTTCATGAAAGGGTGGCTGGCATGAAGTGTTGCATTTCATATCCTCATGAATTTTTTCAAAAATGAAATTTATTTCCGTTTTATTTCCATTTTTGTCGGAATTCCCAGGCGAATAGTTGCACTTTATCTATCAAGATTCATACACACATTTTCGCATTCATGAAGAAATAACTCACTATCATTTTAACTGCAACAATTTTTTGCCAGCATACTTTTGATGAACAACACTTACTGAAGTATGCCAGCATGAAGCGTCACAGTGAAAACCTTCATGTATTTTCAAAAATCAAATTTATTTCTTATAATAGTGTATTTGTACCATTATGTTATATCTATCAGTGTTTGACACTAAGATTTTTACTGTACTAGTCCTGAGGACTAGTAAATTATTTAATTAACTAGTCCTGGTGTTTGGTAAATAATCCGGCTGGCAAAGGCAGCCGGCCGAGGGGGGAGAGTGCGGGAGGGGGCTTGCCCCCTCCTGCTGGTGGGGGTCCGGGAAATTTTCAAAATCTGGATGCAAAATCGTGCATTTCCAGTAAATTTTGAGACAAATAAATGAAAATTTTGTGACCAAATTTAGCCCTTATTTTACTGATTCTCCCATAATATCAACTGTTGGAACATGAACAAGATTTTACATTTTCAATTTTTAACACTGGATTTTTACATCAAGTCCAAAAACATTTAAAAAATTCATGAATATCTTTCATTTGATAAAGTTCATCATGATTTTCATCAGCATCATTTATAGGGTTTTAAATATTTAGTAGTCCACCGGACTACTTATAAATGATATTTTGGTAGTCCGGGACAAAATTTACTAGCCTCGGGCTACCGGACTAGCGTTAGTGTCGAACCCTGTCTATATGGAGATGTGTTTTTAATGCACATTAAATGATTAAAGTGCTCAATGGGCATACTGTCCTTCAATGAATGAGCATCAGGGTAAAGAATAAAAATCATGTGTGTAAAGATATGCTGTATTTAGGATTTGTAATTAAAATGATACCATTGTACCTTTGAAACAATGAGTTTTCAAAAGGGAAATGTATACCAATCTGGTAATTCATTACATGTAATATGGATAAAATACTTTATAGAAGTGTTTCATTAAAGTTCTAGATAATAAGATTATCATAATTAGGTATCAGAATCTGTGAATGATGTATTCTTTGAATTGTAAACTCTGTCAGTGTAGACATAATGGTGTGAGACTTAACGATATTTACTAGATGTTCAAGTGAGAAGGTGTCTACGGATAAAACACCTCTACAAGAGCAGTCCAGAAAATCAGTTGACAAAACACCTAGTGATATCAAAACATTAGTTTAAAAACAGAAGGGTGTAAAGTTAAATCTGGATAAACTGCTACCTTTTGTTCTTTTGAATTTATGGCATTATAGCGAATTTGGCGATGAACTGTATTTCCGCCATTGATTTGTTGTTATTTGTACATGTAAGAGTTATTCTTCCTTTTCTTATTAATACTAGTTTTAATAATGTAGCGGTCAGTCCGAGGTTCGATCTCCGGCTGTGCCGCATAGCCTCAGTTATTGGTAGAGCACCTGACTAGTGATTCAGGGGCCCGGGTTCGAAATCCCGGTCGAGTCCGTTGCATTTTCTTCCCCTTCCTGTACATTTGTTGCCGTTGACCACCCCTGCAATTGCAGGTGAAGTCCTGCCAGGGGCAAAGAACCTGGGTTGCGTTTGTCTTTGGGGAAAGAAGACAATTTAAGAGGGAGGAGCGTGTAAGCGGATCAGGTTGATCCGGGATGTTCGATTTCTCCGGTGACCAGATAGCTCAGTTTGGGTAGAGCCCTGACATAGTGATTTCAGGGGGCAACCGGGTTCGGAGTATGCCCGGGCGGCTGGTCCTTGCATTTTCTCCCTTCCTGTTACAATAACAACAATGTAAAAATGTCTTGTACAAAAATATTTTAAAATTTTCTAACATTATAACAAGTAATGGCAATGAATTGAGTGATGATAAGAGTTTTAATACTGTATTTAGGTTACAGTAGTTCCAAAAAATATTTCATTGAAATGGTAGCACCTTTACTATCTAAAGAATCCAAAGGGATTATACATGTGTATCTGTAACAGTAGCATACATTTCGATTTTGTTTTTGCAGTATGACGCACTTTGTCAATATTTTATTTATTACTCAACATCTCTTTTGAAATCTGGGTCATGTAAAACTTATTATTATCCTAGCTCTCTGATTGGCTGAGATCCAACAAAGTAGAAGTCAATAATTCCTCATATTCACCTCCACGTGACCCTCCAGGTGAATATTAGAATTCAAGGACTTCTACTATTTTGGATTTCAGCCAACTTGCCATGAACGATCAATTCACCTCCTTACAATTGAGGCAAAGAACAATCTTGAAGATTTTTTTATCATTTAATCACCTTCGGGCTCGGTGAATATTGTACTTCTCAGGTGTCTAAATTTCGAATTGACCTAAAAAAACCCAGCAATAATTATATAGTATATATTGTTTTTCACTCTTGATCTCTCAAAGTGTTGGTAATGTACAATAGTGTATTACACACCATTATACAAGCATATCATTATTTTTGCTTGGACCTTACTTGGATATTGGTGAGTGCTAGCTGGGGCTAGCTTAACCATATGAATTAGGTGTTTACCGGTACATAGGTGGCATACATGTATCATCTCAGCTTTGTGGGATGGAAAGATATAAACTTAATTGGTCATTTCCAACCTTACACCTGTGCTATATAATTCAGATAGAATATACAATTAGTTTTGACTTGACATTAAAAAATTCATTTTGAGAAAATTAGAGATATGTCTATAAATAGTTATGCATAACACAGCACACCACAACACACACACACAAACCTCCATATCTTTTATATTTAAAATGCAAAATAATAGATCTGTGTTGTTGCAATCAAGTCAGTTAGACTTTGAACCCCCCCCCCCCCCAAAAATAAACCCAACACAGGCATCACACAAAAAAAAAAACACAAACCCCTACTTGAAAAATGTATGGGGGGAAAAACCATGTCAACACAATCCCAGGATGTTGTAAATATGCTATCCGGGTACTACATATCTAAACCATACATTATCTAAACCCTTTAATTTTAAGTTGACTCAACCTTTTATCTCTGGAGTCATCTTGAGATAAATGACATTAGAATGTAAAAAATTACATTGATAGTAAAAATTGTACATAGACATGTTTAATATACTGATATGAAATGGAAATTGCTTTAATGCACATTTTGGAAAAACTTATTTTGCAGCCTGAACGTTTTGTCAACCTTGGTATTGAACCTCCTAAGGGCGTTTTGCTGTTTGGACCCCCTGGGACAGGGAAAACACTGTGTGCCAGAGCTGTAGCTAACCGAACTGATGCATGCTTCATCAGAGTCATTGGTTCCGAACTTGTACAGAAATATGTTGGAGAGGTAAAGACATTATTTACCTAACTGTTGATAATTTCACAGAAAAAGGGGAAAAACTTGGAAGATATTAATGTGTTTTTTTAATGTTGTAGGGAGCTAGGATGGTAAGGGAACTGTTTGAAATGGCCAGAAACAAGAAAGCCTGCATTATTTTCTTTGATGAAATTGATGCAGTAGGAGGTATGTGGATTTTTTTTTTTTAAAAAGTTGTTGTAATGCAGATAAATATTGCAATATTTTAAAAATTTTACATGGTTCTGATGATTGGCTTGTGTACATGTATGTTGTGGCGATTGGATGTCTATGTAAATTCAGATAATTTATGAATGAATTAAAAATGTAATAATATATATACAAATATATATATGCAAGTACAGTTGATATCTCGAATACCATGGTTATTTCAAAGTGATTCAGAAGTCCCAACCACTAATTCTTTAAGTATTTTACCTTTGATATGTCGAATCCTCAGATATCTTAAACTTTGTTCTCTGTCCCATAGAGTTTGAGATAACGAGGCTTGACTATATTAATTATATATGTAATTATTAGTTATTAGGATGCCTATCATTTGAATGGTGTTTATTGGACAGGCGCCCGATTCGATGATGGAGCTGGGGGTGACAATGAAGTCCAGAGGACAATGTTGGAGTTGATTAATCAGTTAGATGGTTTTGATCCCCGTGGTAACATCAAGGTTCTCATGGCAACTAACAGACCAGACACCTTGGACCCTGCATTGATGAGGCCAGGCCGACTGGACAGGAAGATTGAGTTTGGTTTGCCAGACTTAGAGGTAAGTATTAAATGTGGGATGAAAACAATTGAAATTGATGTACATTAATGATACATGGATGAGTGACATTTTTAAGTGACACAATTATACATTTAGTGAACATAGTTCCTTTTTTCTTGTGATTGACCATAGTGAACATAGTTCCTTATGCCATTTGAGTATCTGACATAGCTGAAAACTAGTGCCTTATGTTCTTATTGATGACATATGAACATAGTCCTTATGTTCTTTTGATTGACACACTGTGAAGCAACTTAAATCAGTGTGAAAGAAATGTTTGAACGATTTGTGATGACAGGAACACTAGTCATTATAAACCAGGTTTCCTGTCTATGTATAAGGTGGTCATGATTGCTCACTTTACATGTGTAACTTCTGAAGCAAATAAAAATGGATGTGAACTTTTTAAAGAGTACTTATACATTTATTATTCAAACTGAATTGCGAGATATCTGTTTTCTGAATGAAACCACCTTTTTGCTACAGGGAAGATCTCACATATTTAAGATCCACGCCAGAAGCATGAGTGTAGAAAAAGACATCAGATATGAATTACTTGCTAGGCTTTGTCCAAACAGTACAGGTTAGTACTAATAGCTATTCCATGTCTTTCAATTACTGATTACAATATCATTTAATTTTATTTCACATGATCACTTAGTGCCGATTCTCATTGGTTAAAACACCTTCTAAGCATTGAGGTGATTTTTCGATCACGTACCTGAACAACAAGTAAAGTCTAATGGACATTGTTTTGTTGTTGTAATATAAAATTAAATGATAAGAAATAAATCTTATATTTTTTCGGGTGATATGCAGGTTATCACCGAGATTTTAGACGGTAAAACTTTTCATCAATGCTCTTCACGCATTGATGAGTTTTACCGTCTAAAATTCGGTGATACCTGCATCACCTGAAAAAATATAAGATTCATTTCTTATATCTATTTTGAATAGCAACAGTCTGAGTTTTATTGCATTAAATGTTCATTTCCAGGAGAGATGACAGAAAAAGAATCTTAAATCTTGAAATAAAGAAATAGATTTTGTATTTATATTTTGGTTGTCAAATTGATAATTTGTATTACATGTATTGAGATGAGTAAAGATCAAAAGGCAATTAAATTGCTTGGGTTTGAATTTTCTATTAAAGAGTTTAATAGTAAATATGAACCTTAGTGATATAATTGTATTGTTAGCGTTTGAATTTACTATTAGAATACTCTTTAATAGCAAATTTGAACCCAAGCAATATAATTGCCCGTGGTAAAAAACAAACTATAAGTGGAATAAGCTTTGGTAATTTACACATACATCAAGTGATGGTGCCTACCATTTCTCTATATAGGTGCTGAGATTCGCAGTGTATGCACTGAAGCCGGTATGTTCGCCATCAGAGCTAGGAGGAAAATGGCCACTGAAAAAGACTTTTTAGAAGCTGTGAACAAAGTGATTAAGGCCTATGCGAAATTCAGTTCCACTCCCAGATATATGACATACAACTAGACAAACAGGAACTTTACTTTCCGTGTGATGTAAGACATTTGTGTAAAAGAAACACTGACATCTCATTATTACTACTTGAATCAGCAAATAAATGAAACAATTTGTATTTGATCTTTTGCATGGTTTCTTTTTCAATCATTTTGCATTATCAGCAGGCTTTAACCAAGTATTAGCCACTCTATAAAACTACTGGACCAGTTGTTGTTTCTTAAATAGTTTGGAGTTTGGAGATGAAATTATTAACTGTAATAGTGTATTTTCTACAAGTACTAATATAGCGAAATATAGATATATTCACAGGTCTGCACATGCTGCACTTTGGCTACCCACTTTCACTGTCAGTGGGTTTTATAATCTCGGATCATTTTTTAAGCTCTATATTAGGGGTCCATGATGCTTTCAGTATCAATAGATTTATTAATGGATTAGGGCCAATGTGGCACATTGCTGGATTCAATTTAGAATCATGAATGAAACGTGAGGGGGAAAAGAGTGTACCAATACAGGGGTTTAAAAAAAAATTTACAAAATTTGCACCTTGTGAAAAACGGGATGGTAGGAATCATGAAGGAAACATCCATGAAAAGCACAAATAAAGGCGTAATCAGGAACTTACAAGTATATACTGTATATGTAAATTTATATTTCCAGTGCTTTTGTCTTCGACATCTGTACAAATTGTAATGATGTTCATTTACTCATGAATGTGTCTAAGTTGTGAACAATACACGTGTAAATCTTAATCAATCTAGCACGTTTATTTTATCGAGGATTCTGACAGAAATAAAAGTCGAGTGTAAATATAAAAAAAAAAAACAAACCAAGATGTGTTTGTGAAACATTAATGCCACCGAATTGCATATGCCAGCGGAAAGGGCTTGTCATAAGGAATGCACATGTGAAATATTAAAGCCATATCACTTGCTATTCAAAAGTTGTGGCCAATGTTAATTTTTTTTAAAAATAGGTCAGATTTGTTCAAGGTTAGAAAGTTCAAATGTTTGGTATCAGTTCAAAAGGTATGGCCAGTATTAAGGTTTTGGAAAGTAGGTCAAATTTCAAGGTCAAGGAAGGAGGTCAAAGATTTTGGTACTAGTTGAAAGGGATTGTCATAAGAAATACACATGTGAAATATGAAAACCCTATCACCATTTAAAAGTTGTGGCCAATGGTATAATAAAAGTGTTGAAAAGTAGGTCCAAGGTCAGGAGGTCACAACTTTTGCTACCAACGAAAAGGTCATGTCATAATGAACACACAGGTGAAATATCAAGAGCTCAGTACTTGCCATCTTCACGAGCCAAGTGTCCGATTCGCTTACTCTAATCTACCCCTTGGCTGATTTAGTCGCGGACTGAATTGCCATCTAACGGACGATGCGAGTTATCGCTTCTTGACGTTTACACTCGAGTGAACAATTGTTTTGTTGTTGTTATACTTGTTGCGAGCTTATATCACCTTTATCTTTCGGGCGTAAATCGCGTATTAAAACTTGCCTTTCTGATCTTAATGATTCTACTTTGGTTTTTCATTCGAACTCCGCGCGTGCTCGTACCTCGCACACTGAGCGTAGCGGAGTTAGCCGAGATTGCCGATTGTTGGTTTTTTGTCATGCTCAATCAGGTATGAATGGCGCAATTTGATTGGATGCCTTGGAAGTCAAAGCACGGCTTAGAAACTCGACTAAATCTGCCAAGGGGTAGATTAGAGTAAGCGAATCGGGACCAACTTGGCTTGCGAAGATGGGACAACATAAGTTTTCCAGAAAATTTTGATCCCCTAATTTTTGTGGGAGTTATGCACCTTTGAACTTAGAAATTTGCCGTAAATCCTCATAAATAACCTTATATGGGCAACTCCTCTGAAACTTACTGATCCGTAGCAAGGATGTATCATGTGTAGTTGTGCATTTTACCTCAAAATTTTGTGGGAGTTACTAGTATCGGATTGAATACAAATGGACAAGTGGTGTTATTGTGCCACAGGAACTTATTGACATAGACCACTGTTCGTTATCTTTGCCTTTACATACTGTGTGCTTCTGGTGATGAGCAGGGAAATAGAACTGCTGAAGATAGGGATAAAGTGGAAATGAACAGTCTGATCGATGACATATTTGATGATGATCATCATCATCAATTGAAGCGCATTAAGATCATACGCAACGTTCGTTATCTGTATATTTTATAGAACTATTCTTAGTATAAAATCATATTGCCCTTAGATATTCTTTGAGAAAAAATCAGACCATATTTCCTGTGTTTTTTGGAAAAAATAACAGTTGATGAAAAATATAATTTGCACAATTATTCATACTTGAATTCTGAGTTACCTCTCTTTGGAGAAAGCAAATGCAGTGCACCTGTACGTATACATATACACAATACTACAAAAACACTGTCAGTTGTTGTATGATTATATTTTCATCATTATCAAATAATTCTGAAGGAACTGAATGATGTTTGCGTTTTCTGTATCTCTTATTATTATCATTGGAAGTCTTCAATTTTGGAGATAGAAAAATTTCATAATATATTAATGTCCAAAGTGTTAATAAGAACATAAATTAAAAAAAAAAAATCATTGATATTCATGTTTCTGTTCTGTTAATAATTTTAAAATATAGCAATATAAATCCATTTTTACGATTATCATTAATATTCGTGAATATGCAAATGAGCTAATTTACATACCGTATAATGGTAACAAATAAAACTACAATTCATATGCTTTCATTTGGTACCACTGTAATGTTTCTAAGTTGATATTAAACCAAGATAAGACATCATAAGCAAAAGTTGCCATGGTAGCGTTTTTTAAATCCACGTTACGCCCAAACGCCCCAACGACCAGAGTGCAAACATGGCTTAAAATGTTTCTAATACATTGTACGTTAAGGCATAGTTGGTCTGTAAAATTCCCCGGGAAGAAAAATGTTTCTGTTCTGTTCATAATGTAAAATATAGCAATAAAAACAATTTTTTTTAATGAAAATCATTAATATTCATGAATATGCAAATGAGCTAATTTACATATAATGGTATCTAATAAAAGTACAATTCATATGCTTTCATTTGGCACCACTCTAGTGTTTCTAAGTTGAAATTAAAGTAAGATATGCTATCATACATGTAAATGTTTGAAGGTGCGATAGCAAAAGTTGCCATGGTAACGGTTTTAAATCTCCGTTACGCCCCAACGCCCAGAGTGCAAACATGGCTTAAAATGTTTCTAATACAATGTACTTTAAGGCAAAGTTGATCTGCAAAATCGGGGGGGGGGGGGGGTAAAACGTATTTCTGGCTCGGGGAATACAATGTTTTATGTGTTGTTTAATGCAGGATTGTATCCTCAAATAACATCATTCTTTCTTTCGTTTCACGCTCCGTTTCCGTGGTATCTATCAAGAATTTTTAACTCATAAGCAATTGGAAATAACATTGTAAATAGCATTATTCACAGTATAGGTCGGGGGTGGGGGGCAACGTCCCCAGCCTAATATACTTTTCAAATTTTGGCATCTCTTCAACTCGATTGTTCAGTATTGGTATGCACTTGAATACCTTCGTGTGATATGAGATTTTTTAGCTTTAAAGCTCTATACCATTGGGATTCATCAAATGACTTCGTCATCGTGAAAACCGATGGCGGCGCTACATTTATCAGTCTCCGTGTTTACGTTTTGATCTGCAAAATCTATGGAGTATGAACGCGATATACTCCTCAACACTATCGACAGAATTAACCAGAAAAGTTCATAAACCTACACCCTTTACGGCCTAAATGTCAAGGTCCTCCTCCTGCGGAAAAAATCACTTTGTCAATACGGTGCTCCATAGCTTGTCCCAAGAATATCCTATGATGGTAAAGACGTTAGCAATCCTTGAACGACATATAGGGGCTTGTTCTGTGCATGGCGTTATTCGGAACATTTTGTTTCTTAGGATTAGAGATACTCCTATATCTACATGTAAATTCCATTGTCGAACAAAAACAATCAATTTCAATACCCTGGAAAACTTCGCATCTACTACTTACTACGACTCTACATGAAATACAGAACATGTCTTTTAGCCAGACATAAACTTATCACTTCATTCCGTTCATAAATCCCATCGCAACAATAGCTGATAGCTCGTTCATTTACTTGTATATCTGCAGTGGATCTTAAAAATCCTTTGCACGGATTCTGTGCATCTGCTTAATGTTGTGTTGTTCTTTGTAAGGTTGTGTTGTTCTTTGAAAGG
>CAJDSM010017375.1:10240-22620 GCA_903981925.1 Ostrea lurida | reverse complement strand
TGATGACTTTAAACGAGATTCGTTATAACAGACAATTTAGATATCATGTATACTAATCAATATCTATGACAGAGGATTTAGATATCATGTACGCTCGTTAATATCTATATAACAGAGGATTTAGATATCGTACACACTCATCATTATCTATATCAGATGATTATATATCCTGCACACTTATCGATATCTGGAATTATAGAAGATTTAAATATCACGTACCGATATATATGGTGTGATGTGTTGCCCAACATTCGATTTTGTATGTGTTTTTTTTGGGACTATGATTACGTTTGATACTTTGTTACTTCGCCATTTCATATCATATAGAGTATTAAGATACCGCGTACATGTACATATCACATAAATTTATTGATATTTTTAGATAGTCAGTTTTTCATATTTTAGCTTGAAATTATTATAAATTATGTTTAAAAAATACTGTACATAGTTGTTTGTATGAACAATTATCAATAAAAACAAGAGGTACTGTGAGCAATGCTCACTAAGGATACCCCTCGCTTACCCCAATCTCCCAAAGGGTATTATTAGCTGTTCAAGAATTTGAAATGGAAATCATACTGCTACCTTAATGTCCAGTGAGCTTGACCTTTGACCTTTTGAACCCAAATTCATTAGGAAACATATTTGACTCGTGGACAGTTCATTTGTATGACATGGTGTATCTAGGTTGAAAATATAATGGTCTACAGCCCAAAAATCACATTGGTACTTCCATGTCCAGTGCGCTTGATCATTGACCCTTTGACCCTACATGCAATAGGGAAAATCTTCTTCCCATGATATAATATATATATATATTATATGGTAACTCTAGACCGCATAGATAATCCTCTAGAGCACGATAAACATATTGCTACTTTGGTGTCCAGTGTGCTTGACCTTTGACCTTTTGACCCCAAAATTCGATAGGGAACATCTTCTTCCCATAAGTAGTCCATATGTATGATATGGTGACTCTAGGTGGAAAGGATAGCACTTTAAAGCCCGGAAACCATTTTGCAGCTTCATCGTCCAGTGTGCTTGACCTTTGACCTTTTGACCCCAAAATCGATAGGGAACATTTTCGTCCCATGGGTAGTCCATATGTGCAATATGATTACTCTAGGTGGAAAGGATAACACTTTAGAGCCCGGAAACCATTGCGTCTACAGACGGACGGACGGACGGACAACCCGATTCCAGTATACCTCCTAACTTCGTTGCGGGGGGTATAATAATCAAAAGTACTGAAAGTACTGAGAAGCACTAAGCATCTTACTTGTTATCTTTACCTTTACATATATATACAAGCTAATACTCTTTACATGTAACAATTTTCGTGATATTCTACTAACATGTCGACACATTCAAGGAGAATTACTCCATCTATATTGTCATGTATACAATTTTTAGGAAACGCCCTTTTAACCGTGATCTTTTCATTTAATTCAAAATTATACTTTACAAAATGGAATTTATTCATTTATCATATTTGTAAGCTGCTACATCATATTTGTAAAATTGAAAATGGTGTTGAGTTATTAAAGTTGTATATATGAACAAGTAATAGTGTATTACACTTGTGATAAATTGTATTGTCTGGAAATGCCAGCTTCATTGCCTTTTATTGGTTGGAGACAAAGATAACATAATAATCATTTAATTAATACTATTAATTGATTTGAAATACTTGAAAAATATTTAAGGGTGTTTTCTCCATTATAAGAGCTAAATGTCAAATTCAATATAGCATATTGAATTCTTTTCTGAACACAAAAAGGAAAAAAATAGAAGGAACAGGCACAGGAAGTTGAACATGGTTTATTAATGTACATTGGCGAAGTAAACAATGTGTTAAACGCAATCATAGTCCCAAAACATTAAAGTTTGTTGTTAGTCAACTGTTATTAACTAGTATATTCAACTTCGAACATGAAATAACTATAAAAATCTTTTGGATTTTTTGTCTGGGCATTACAGCCAATATATCATTTAAATAATTAATATATCTAAAAACAATACACAACTTTTGAAAATTTAGATAATTTTCAAAAGGTTATGAAAGTATAAGAACTATATTTTGAGTTAGTAGAAATTCGCCAAGCACAGCCCCACCCCCACCCCACTGCAAAAGTTTTTGAAAACCCCACTTTGTTCACATAATTGTTCATGCGGAAAACCCTTTTTCTATAATCCATTATCGTATACACTCTAGATTGTACTGAGCACTGAGTCTACTGAAAATTTACGATACAGTTCATCGCTAGAGGACTCTGACCGGACGACTTCCGTTTCGAAAACGTTCCATAAGCGCTGCACGTGCGCCTTACGGTGTAAAATGGAATATCATCACAGCACAATTTCACAAGCACTTCAAAGACATTTATATATATATATATATATATTAATATATATATATATTATATATATATATATATAAGAGAGAGAGAGAGAGAGAGAGGAGAAAATTGACATACCTATTTCCAATATCACACTCGGTATCAAGCCCGAGACACCGAATATCAGCGCCAAGGGCCGAGCCCGAGGCTGTATGTTGGTCAGGGCTGATGCAGGGTGTGTATGGAAATAGTATGTTTTAATTTATGTTTTATTACAGAACTTAGTATTTAACATACAAAACACTCAGGATAATAAACAATAAAATTTTATCAACCTTAAACAATAATCTGATATAGTGTTCATGTACAAGTCGTATACTAAAGTAATGATGAAGCGGTGTAAAAGCAAAAGGGCGTTCCGGAGACGAGTGTTCCGCAGCGACGCAGTGCTGATATGGATTTGCGGGCTGAGTACAGTATATCAGCCTAGGGCTGACTACGGCTATTGTGATTCATCTGTATCCGCACATCGCAAAAAACCTGTATTTTAATACTAAGTATGTGCAATAATATATAATATATATTATCTACTATATATATATAATATATTATAATATATATATATATTATATATATATATATATATATAATATAGTAATAATATGAAGAAGATTTCGACATTATTTATTCCAGATGCGCTTTCGCCCGTCGGCCTCTCGTGGAGATTTCAAATAGATAACCATATCATAAATTGACGATGGCGCTATTATTCACGTCATATTAAACAAGTATATATTCTTTGGCGCAATAAATCTTAAATGAATGCACCAAAATAATTATAACTATATGAATGTATCTAGCAGCATGAATAACATTTCCATTTACGAATAAGTATAAATCCAATTATATATTGTACATATCTGTAGTTTGGATTTAAAATTGTCATGAAGATATACAATATTTTTTCGCTGTGAGTTATTCATGTAGTACTTGAGTACAATTTTTTCCTCTCCAAAATTAAATCAGTAATATGAGCGAAAAAATAATCATAACGTCAAATGTACACTATTGTACACACTTAAATGATACATAACAACCAGCCAACTACTATAAAAAAAAAGTTGAAGTTGCAGGGTTATAACGAATTACGTTTTAAGTCATCATTTCGCAAATGCTACGGTCGCTATAAGGATCATGTTTGCGATTACAAAGTATCTCTAAGTCATATGTTGACTGATTTGTTTCATACCCTTTGTTAAACTATCATTTTCCTAAGTTGAATTTGACTACGGGTAATCCCGTTTACTTTATTTCGACTACGGGCTCACGGCGGGTGTGACCGGTCAGCAGAGAATGCTTACTCCTCCATGGCACCTGATCCTGCCTTCGCTTTTGTCGGAGGTCCGTGTTGCCCTACACTCGATTTTGTATATGTTTTTTGGATTATGATTACGTTTAACACGATGTTACCTTTACCTATTTGTATTCAAGAAACATGATTACTATAATCAAATATCTAACATTTGAAATAAATTATCTGTTGAGTTTTGGTTTAAATTTACAGATGAAATATTGTTCTTTTGCGCGTTTTAATTGTTCACTTTCTTCTTTAACTTTATAAAATGGAAAAATGTTGGACTGTCCTCTGCCGCACACATCGAAATGTTCATAGCATGCGGTATTTCTTACAGATGGGTCTCTGATCTGCTCTTTACGGACGTGCACTCGGTCGGATACTTTATTACCGGTTTGTCCTATGTAGTTTTCGCCGCATCGATCGCAAGTCATGCAGTAAATGACATTTTTGTCTCACAATTCATATTTGAATGAACATAAAAAGTGATTCCGTTTTTAAATGTTATAGAAGTTCCAGTTTATAAAAAATTACAGGTGCCACAACGAAGGTCCTGGCATTTGGAGACGGTAGAGATGTAAATTTGTTTATTGTATATAAGTCATGTTTTGTCAACAATTTTTTGCACTTATCTGCATTTACATGATACCGAAATGTACTGAAATGAACTTACCTTTGAGATAGTTGTAGAAAACAAAAATAAAAACGTTTCATGTTTTACAATTCATATCAATTTGAAAATTATCATGCACTCCTCAGTATGTCAAGCTTGACGACATAAATCTTCAAAATCGTCTTTCCTTCTTGAATCCAGATCATTTTAAAACCGTTAAGCAAATACAGAATGATTGATCGTTCCCGTTATGAACATAACTGAACATTTTTTTCAGAATCGTAAACTTATTATGCGTTTTAAAACGTTGAGTCCCTGCAAACTATCGATTACAATGGTCATATTTGAAATAATCAATAAGAATTTTTTATTTTCTTCTACCTTACTTAGATAGCTTACCTTAATTAAAATGTTTTGCGGCATTTTCATTTGTTTTTCTAAATATAGTAGAGATCGACGGCGGGGATCCTGCAGTGTACCCATTCTCAGTTATGCTGAACAACCCAGGTGGTTTTATTTATTTATCAATTTATTTGTTTGCTTGTTTGATGGCTGCTTCTTTGAACAAAATTGTTTACCGACGACGAACGACAACGGACGAAGACCAATTGCAATAGGCCTAGGTCACCTGAGTTTACCCAAGTGACCTAAAAATATCGCACATTTTTATATTATGGTCGCATAATTTCCCCAAGGACTATACAGGCCAATGAACATTTGCAGCATTTGAGATACTGACAAAATGAAGATGAGCACATTGCCCAGTCTTATAATTCTTACATGTACAAAATAAAAGTAGGAGAAACATGGACTCCTGAACAAATCAGAGGCAGGATTTGATATGTAGATGGAGCAAGCATCATCTGCTGTTAACTGGTCACACCTGCCATGAGCTTTCTATCTTCGTCAGGTAAATGGAGGATCTAACAATTAGTAAGAAACACGGTAAACAGCATTCTACCAACGACAAGTTATCTTTGTAAGTTAGATCGTTGTATCAACATAACATTTGCGAAATGTTGACTTTAAACAATACTGCCGTGAGCCATGTAAAATCCACATATTTGTCAGTAGCCTGCCCCAATTCAGAAACTGGTCACACGCATTACATGCTTGTGTATCGAATCAATTGAGACATAAATACTATAAGCAGGTGATGGTGGGATATTTCTACATAGAGATATGGGAAACTGACAATGGAGAAGTACAACCATTACAATGGGTCATGAAGTTGATTCGTTAGTTCACCGTTAGCACTGATGTTCAATAAAATATCGAAGTATGAATCAGATGTGAAAGGCTCTGAATTGTCTTTTATTTTGAATTTACTAGTATAGAATGTATCAAGTACACCCCCCCCCCAACAACCAAAACAATCCCCAACAAAATGATAAGTATTGTTAATAGACAATACGTCGTTGGTTGATGAATTGTTTGTTTGTTTTTCGTCCTTTTGAGAATATTTCACTCATACTGAGACGTCGTCATTGCCGGTGAAGGGTTGCAAATTTGGACCTATGCTTAGCACTTATGGCTTTTAGCAGTGAGGGTTCTTTTGCGTACCTCGCATGCTGCGACACGGGACCTCCGTTTTCATGGTCATATCCGAAAGACCAGTGATTCTCATTTCTAAATGCCGAGCTCTTGGTGAAGAAACAATCACTACGTATGTTAACGTCTTAGGTTTGACGGAACATCGTTGGTAAATAAAAATATGGAGATGAAGCCACAGCAAAAGATATTTTCTTTTCATATAAACGATTTTGAAGAAATGTTGCCTTACATAAAATAGGTTACCCTATACAGGAGCACAATTAGTGACCATGGGACTTCCAGCAAACTGTTGCAATCCGATCTTGAGTAATGTCAAGCGCTTTAGAGAATATTCTAGTGCAAAACGCTATACAAAATTTGGAGCAGTTGTCTAGTATGATGTCGAAAGCCTAATTTATTGCGAGGAACGGTCATACAGAGCATTGAAAACTTCATGCATTTGATGTTGTTGATTGGGGAAACGTTTCGCTATTTCAAATTTAACCAAGTTCTTTGAAATATTTCAGAACCTATATTTGATTTACACCACTTCTCACAAATTATCTGGTACAGTACATTTAATGTTTCTCCTTCACAGCAGAAGAACTCGATATAAAGGACACCACAGAATCTGACATATCTGCTTCATATTTGGATATTTTACTTAACATTGACTCTAATGGCAGACTGACAACTACATTATATGATAAGCGTGATGCCTTTAACTTTGCAATCGTCAACTTTCCTTTTCTATGCAGTAATATACCACTATCACCTGCTTATGGTGTGTATATCTCCCAGTTGATTTGATACGCAAGAGCATGTTATGCGTATGCGGACTTTTTAAAACGAGGCCAACTACTAACAAAAAAGTTGATGCTGCAGGGTTATAACGAATCTCGTTTAAAGTCATCATTGCGCAAATTCTACGGTCGCTATAATGACCTTGTTTGCGATTACTAATTGTAACTGGGTCATATGTTGACTGATTTGTTTCATACCCTTTGGTAGACTGTCATTTTCCTACTGGATTTGACTACGGGTGATCCCGTTTACTTTGTTTCGACTAAGGGCTCACGGCGGGTGTGACCGGTCAGCAGAGGATGCTTACTCCTCCATGGCACCTGATCCTACCTTCGCTTTTGTCGGAGGTCCGTGTTGCCCTACTCTCGATTTTGTATATGTTTTTTGGATTATGATTACGTTTGCCACAATGTTAACTTCGCCTTTTTGTATATTTAAGAGGAGGAAAGATACAGGCTCAGTGGTTACTGGATCCAACAATGAAAAGGTTTTTTGTAAAGTTTAGGAATCTTATATAGGTACAGCATATCATAATTATTGATTGGATATCAAAATTAATGTGTTTATCATTGAACATAGATTTTGGAGGATCTTATCAAGGGATTAGAGATGTAACAAAGCAGTTTCGAGCTTTGTCAAATATTCCTCATGTAATCCACCCGATTCTTTTATCACTTCTGCTTTAACAAATGTAGAATGATAGATGGTTTGTTTTGATATCAAAAAGCGTCAAATCCTTCCCTTGACATTTAGCCCATCGTCCGACAAAAACTTCGACAAAATTCATTGTGGATATGAGGTTAAAAGACCATGTTTTACACTTTGTATAGGTCCAAAAGATGACTATACGTCCAAAACAACAAATTTAACTTTTTATTATATATGATATGTAATTTTAAAAAAAAAAAATATACATGTATAAATATACCTTTAAGTAAGTACAAAATGTATCAAATATATAAACATAAAGCTATAAAGATACACACCATTTGCGTTCATCACCACAGATATTTCATTTACACACAGATATACACTCGTGGAAGATACATCTACTACACACAGTTCGAAAGTAGTGTATATATTTGCACCATGTTCTTTGAAAACCAATTGCACTATGATTGTAACAAAATATAAATGTCAATAGAATATTACCCATTTATTTCTAATGGAGTATGAGTTTATCAATATATTTAGCATATTGCAATATATATATCGAAATATACATAGTCATTGCGCTGAAATATTATCCCATGTATACCATGACATATAGATACATAAGAATAAGACTATGTTGTATTCCGTGCGTAATTAGGTCACGTGAGGTTGTCATATTTGTGTTTTTGGTCAATGTAATAATGATGTATAAGGTTATAAATGTGTTTCGGGTCCTTGAATATACATATATGTACGTATGAGGTATATATCATATGTTTTGGTCCATTTTATGTCACATAAGCTGTATATTCCTTACTCATGCGAATTAAAACAGTACGATGCCACACAAAAGAAACATTCAACAATTGATATCGCTCAAAATGTCCACAAACACGTCTGGATATATATCACGAAATGAATTTTGATTTATGATGACATCAATTTGACTAACAAATATAAAACATAGAACATTCTTATGGTTGATGGACCTATGTCGATTTCATTCCGTTACACATTGGAATAATAGTGTTTCATCGCACAGGCATGTATAGGTTATGGCACTTTGACGTGTCGTTGAACACAGGGTAAATAATCTGTTCTTTTAAGGAATCACTGTGTAAAAAAGAATTATATCATGAATATTTAAATCGTACTATAACATGTAAACTCTTACTTAATATTAGAGCACACTTAAGTAATTACTCCAACTGTGTACAGTCTTTACCCCTTTCGATGTACTCTAATACCATAAATTTACTGAATTCACAATGGTAAAATACGACCAAATTCAGGTAGCCCACTATACACCAAGACGTCACAAGATGGCGATTTAAATGCTTTGTGAAGTAGCTTGTTTCGATCATTAATGTTGTATATCTGCATAGTTCAGTAGGTAAAGCATTGGGCTCGTACACCGCAGGTCCCGAGTTCTAATCCGCTAGGACGTTTGTTCATATATTTGAAAATCATAATTTTACATGTAAATTTCCATATGGTTCCCCTTTTTGACATGTATACTTATCACATACATGTATCATGATAAATTTCATAATTAAATCATTTCGTGCGGTTTTGTAAAGCTTTAACCAGGGTTTGTCAGCCACCTTATAGAAAGACATTTAAGAGAAATGACATGATTGTGTTACATACCTCGGTATCTAAGGGTTGAGATCTTACTTCAGGCCTTTTTATCTGAAACTGAAAGGAAGTAAAGAATTATTACAAACGTTTTCCTGTTAAACTTCCGGTTTGCACACGTGTGACTTGACCGGTTAGTTATACAAGTCAATACTATTACAACTAGTTTTTAAGAATTGAAAGTTTTCGTAAACAAGAAAAAAACAAACGAATACCAACATGAAAATGTTAACAATGTGCGATACTTACTTTTTCATGAGGTTGTAAAGCCTGATACATGAAATCCCACGAGAAATTAGATTGAACACCATTGTCGTAGGCTGCAAAATATCAAACCCAAAGATGAATTGTTAAAACTTGTTATATAGCTTTCAATATAGCTATTGACCAATGAACACAGTATCTTGCCAAATCTTTTCTAAGAATCATACACAGGGATTTTATGTGAGGAAAACTTCTAATGAAAATGACTGTTATTTTGTTCTCAAATGCACTTGTATAGGTAACTCAGTATTTCACGATGCAATACATAATATGAAAAATGATTGAGGAGTTTATTATAACAATTTTTAGATTTCAAATGAATGGCGATCAAGCAAACTGAGAAACCGGGGCCTCATATAATAAAGACAGGTCCGTACCTTCCAATGGAAAACTTTAATTAGGGAATAACTACCTTCTCATTTGTGATTTGCGACCGTTAATGCTAATTTAACGGTTGTACATATAAATTGGCGAAGTAAACAATGTGTTAAACGTAATCATAGTCCCCAAAATCTATATACAAAATCGAGTGTAAGGCAACACGGACCTCTAACAAAAGCGAAGGCAGGATCAGGTGCCAAAACTGAGTTTTACCGGCGACGCGAAATCGGTCGCAAATCACAAATGAGAGCGTAGTTATTCCCATTCTAATACAACTTTGCTTAATATTTACATAATTACTTCATCGAGTTTTGTTATTTTGTTATGAAATGTTTATGCGTGATGTTATGATGTTGCGTCACTGTCTAATGTTAAAGCAATAAGCATTAGCATGGGAATAACTACCTTTTCATTTGTGATTTGTGACCGCTTACACGTCGCCGGTAAAACTCAGTTTGCAACTGTTAAATAAGCATTAACGGTCGCAAATCACAAATGAGAAGGTACTTATTCCCTTATTTAAACTACGACAATAGATTGAATCCCTCTTTCGGAAAGCTTACAGAATTCTATAGGATTGTTATACATTTAATCAATACATCTACAGGTATGCTATAAAATTTATGTCATTGATCGATCGAGTATTCAGCAGGTTGAGGCAAAGTTGAAATTATTTGTCGATCAAATGTCATAGTTTGGACATAGTAAGCTTATCTTTTGTTAAAGTTTCTGTTGACGAAATATAGAACGGAATTGGACAAGCAGTGAATATATGACCAACTAAATTGAAAAAAATACTGAATTACTGATTGACTGAATATTTGTTTGTTCTTCGTCCCGTCGAGAATATTTCACTCATATTGAGGCTGAACGTTGCCAGTGAAGGGCTGCAAATTTAGACCTATGCTTAGCACTTACGCCTTTTAGCAGTGGGGGTTCTTTTGCGTGACACATCTGCCCAACACACGGATCTCCGTTCTAAGGTCATATTTCGAAAGACCCGTGATTCTCACTTCTAAATGCCAAGCTCGCTGGCATGGAGCAATCACTACCATTAACATCTAGGTTTGATCGCGCGAACGCACGATCTTCCGATCACGAGACAAGAGCTCTACATCTGGACACGCGTGACAATACAATGAACATTGGATAGATGTATGAAGGGTTAAGAAGCAAAAACGTGTTAAAGTAAAAACAACCCGGTTACTATGACAAGTGAAAAGTAATACACACTATTAGGTTCTCTTCCATTATTGAAATCATCAAATCCATCTTTTCCACGTCTGGCTGTCTGAGTAGTGGAGGTCCCTTCCAAGAAATGTGGTGAGTAAGGAGTGCCGTGTCTACCCCAGCTGTCAATCTTTGTGGATATGCCAGAGGAGAAGTACATTTCGGGACCTCCGTGGTAATTCCTATCACAGTCAAACAATCAGTAGAGAGTTCCAATCACAGTCAAACAATCAGTTCATATCATAGTTACACAATCAGTAGAGAGTACCTATCACAGTTAAGGTTGATCCACCCTCAGGAATTCTAAGGAATTTACGTGTTCAAACCTTAAAATTCTTTCTTTTTCTAGTCATTTATAGTTTAATCTAATTAATATGAACGAAAATGTGTATGTCAATTGCCACCTTAATTAAGATGTCAGACATACAAAAACGGAAGTGTAGGTTTACATCAGAAAATCGCACATTTTAAATAATTTTCGCAGAACAGAATTGAATAAAATAAATAAAAATAACAAATTTTAGATGTTAGCAGTTTAGAGAAACTGCTTATTTGTAAATATAAATTTAATGTGCATTTTAGGAAAATCAATGTAGAATACACCTACGGTAGAGGAATTGCCACCATAGGAGTTATTGCCCTTCATAATATTTTTTTTCATTATAATTAATTAATTATCTATGGGAAATAGCAATTTTTTCACTATCAAAAGTTTACCAAATTATTTATTATATCCAGTGAATGAAATTCCTTTAGAAAATATATTTCTATCATGTGCAAAGTTTAATGAAAAAACCTATGACATCACATGAGGGTGGATCAACCTAGTTCATATCACAGTTGCATGATCAGTAGAGAGTTCCTATCACAGTTAAATAATCAGTAGAAAGTTCCTATCACAGTTAAAAAATCAATAGAGATCATATCATAGTTACACAATCAATGGAACGTTCTATCGAAGCTAGTGTTACATTGTAGAAAGTGATGGTTACATTTATAATCCAATCAATCCTTGACAAAATCGATTTACCGAAATACAAATGTTCCCTTGTGCCTATTCCGCATACTGTATATCTCACGACTTATTTTGTATTTTTTCTTTTTTGTATTGCTTTGATGAAATGATCATTTTAAACATTTTAGACATCTCCCATTTTTCTTCAATATTAATAGAATTACCTTTAACAACAATTCACCGCAAAGCCTAACTTGTTGAAAGTTGGACCAAAAGCAATATTTTGTTCAATTTTTTTTCCTTTCGTATTTCTTTTTGAATAAATGCCATATTTCTATAGTATGGTAGCGTGACTATAATACCGGCATTTCAAAAGTGATGATTGATAACAAAATAATAATGGCGAACTCTTGTGAAATCACTGATTTTTGTTCCGCAAAAATACATATTAACCAAGTGGCATTGTTTATTTAGATGGTGTTTAATGTAGAATGTAGGTTTGTCTGATTGACGATAATCTGTATTTTCATTACTTACTCAAAGTTATCCTCAGATGAACTCAGAGAGTCGCCTCTTCTTTTACGCCGTCTCCAATATACACATACAATGGCCATT
>CAJDSM010017373.1:14559-26975 GCA_903981925.1 Ostrea lurida | reverse complement strand
CTGAATGCAAAGCGTCGCTATTCGTGTTCTCATGCATTTTCAAAAATGAAATGTGTTGCGTCCACTTTTCTAAATCATTTGAATCAGATTATTTAATTGTACAACGAACAACACAAATATCTTCAATTTCAGTATGGTCTTTGTATTCTATTTCGGACTTACGAGATTGATCACTGTTCATTATCTTTGTCTTTACATGTACGCTGTATAATATATAGTTAGTGTCTTGTTTTTGTTTACTCGTACTGCTCATTATTAGATAGGATGTTTCAGTCTCAGTTTTTCATTCTATTACAGATTTATAGAGAAGTGAAATTGTCACAAGAAGATTGAGCTTATCAATCGTACCAGTATTGTGGTTTCTGTTATATGTACATAGTTCACAATAAAGTTACACACAGTCTTGTCTTGATTTTTTATTCACCTGAATCGAAAGCTCAAGTGAGCTTTTCTGATTGCCTTTTGTCTGTCTGTCTGTCCGTCGGTCTGTCTGTTAACTTTTCATATTTTCGACTTCTTCTCCAGAACCGCTTTGCCAAATTCAACCGAACTTGGTTCAAATTATCCTTGGGTGAAGGGGATTCACGTTTGTTCATATGAAGGATCAGGCCCCCATTAAAATTATTAAAGGGACATGGACACGTTTTTATATCATGTAGATTGCAGTTTAATGTTTACAATGCTTGACTGAAGGTATTTGGTCAGCAAAAAACACTAGTTTAACTGTCACCATCATAGTTGAGACTATTCCAAGTGAGAAACCCCAGTACTTCACAATCATCTTTTATTTGATGTAAATCAACAGCCCGAGCCATGAGGTCGTTTTTGCTTAACCATATAGTTGAATATTGCTACTAAATGTTCCATTTAAATGCAGGATTTTTTTTTTTCAAAATTAAGAATTCAATTTCTAAACACAATTTAACAGTGTGCCTGAGTTGTGTTCTCAGCGCGTACTTCTACTGTTTTTAAGAACACATGATTTTTCTACGCAGAGAGAATCTTATTTGTAAACATGAAACAAGGCTTCGTATCCGTGTTTACCATAGCTAAGGACTTTGTGAGCTCTGCTATCTTCTTACTTGTAACTCAACAACTGATTTTCAAAATTTGCTGACCAAGAAGAAACTAACTTGATTAAGCATTTTAAACATCAAAAATTGGCAATCTAAAATTTGAAACATTTGTTAGTTAAAACGTTGTCCATGTCCCTTTGAAAGGGAGATAATTACTAAAATGCACAAATAGGTTGGTGTCATTTAAAAATCTTCTCAACAAGAACCACTGGGTCAGAAAACTGATATTTATATGAAAGTTTCCTGATATAGTGGAGATTCAAGTGTTATCAAATCTTGACCCCCAGGGATACGATGGGGTCCCAATAGGGGATCAAAGTTTTACATATGAATTATTTTCAAGAACCACTGGGCTAGAAAATCTGAAATTTATATGAAAGTTTCCTGATACAGTGGAGATTCAAGTTTATTCAAACTATGACCTCCGGGAGTACGGTGGGGCCGTAATAGGGAATCAAAGATTTATATTCAAATATAAATGGAAAATCTTCTCAAGAACTATTGAACCAAAAGAGTGGATATTTATCTGAAAGCTTCCTGATATGGTGTAGATTTACGTTTGTACAGATCATGCCCCCGGGTGTAGGGTGGGGCCACAATAGGGGGCCAAAGTTTGATATAAATCTTCTTTAGAACTGCAAGTGTGGAGTTTGTCAAATAAACATGGAAGCATTATTATGATAGTATAGTAAAGATTGGTGGCCCCGGGGTCAGAATGGTGCCACAATAGTGGACAAAAATTTAACATAGATATCATAAAAATCTTCTCAAGAACGAGAAGTGCAAAGTTTGTCAAATCAACATGGAAGTATTATTGTATAGTGTAAATTCAATTTTGTTCAAATGGTGGTCAAGATGGGACACAATAGGGGATAAAGGTTTATGTAGGAAAATATATTTTAAAAATCTTTACAAGAACAGTTTTTGTTAAGTTTGTCAAATTAACATGGAAACATTCAAGTTTGTTTAAATGTTAGCAACTCCCAATCCCATGGGGGTCACAATCGGGAGATAAAGTTTAAGGTAGTAACTGTTCTTACGCAGGATGGTCCGATGTCTTGTAAACTATCGAGTCCTTATATGTTTTTCATCCTTGTGTTGAGGCATGTTCAATGACGCATACGTGTGGAGGGCCCTTGTGGTCATATCTGCCACCCCCCCCCCCTAATTTCTAATACATGTATTTTGAAAACTGTCGAGATCCCCACCCTCAAACCATATATTTCGTTTTGAGACAAGTTCATTGCCACATGTGTGGAGGGACCCTGGGGTCATGACTTCATCCGCTCTTTTAAAATTTATTTAATGTCTTAAAAACTATTGAGATCCACACCATCAAACCATTTCTTTGATCAAGAAAATATATGGTTGGAGGATGGGGATCTCAATAATTTTGAAATATTAATTAAAACAATTTTTAAAAATTAAAACTTGTTTTAATTAATATTTCAAAATTATTGAGATCCCCATCATCCAACCATATATTTTCTTGTTCATTGTATTAAGGTAATATTAAGACAACATAATAAAAGAGCCCCAGGGGCTATGGTAATATTCATGATCCCAATCATATCATATATGGTTCTCTGTCTTATTTTCTTATTGATGAATTTTCATTTATGGGTATTGGAAGATGACAGAGGTTAACTTTAGTCCATACTATTGAATTGTGACACATTGTAAATCCCAAACTTATGCTTTTCTCTCTGAAGCAAAGTGCTTAGGTGAGCGATATGACCCATGGGCCTCTTGTAAAGAAAAAAAAGAAAACAAACTATATTGGACCGGTAGCGGTAGCTCAGTGGTTAGAGATTTCGTTTCGCAAGCGAGGGGTCGTGAGTTCGAGCCCCGCTCATGTCATGGCCGCGTCAATCCTAGGACGTGAAATTGGTAGTGATTACTCATTCGCCATTCGGCTTTTAGAAGCGAGAATCACGGGTCTTTCAGATATGATCATCAACGTCTCCATATGAGTTTAATATTCTCAAGAGGGACATAAAACAATAAATAACAAATCAATCACCTTATCAGACAGATGAATAATTATTAGTCCCCTACCGGTTTGTAACTGGAGGGGACTAAAGCGTTCTTTGTCAGTCTATCTGTCCCCTTTCTGTCCCATTGGTTTTCCGCACTTTTTTTCTCACTGCTTCAGATATTCATTTGATATTTGGTACATTGCTGTGCCATACCAAGTTACAGATCAAGTTCGAGTTTGCTTTCGATTGATTCATTTTTCACTGAGTTATGGCCCTTGTCCTATCCTGGCTCACCAATTTCCCCCTTTACCATTTTAGCATGATATAGCCTACATAATGAAATTCATAGGCGGATCCAGGAATTTGTGACCCTCTGTTACCATATAAGCAAATGATTATAGCTACTACATAATGAAATTGCAATAGTGTGGATCCATAAGAAATTTTGTGAAAGGGGGATCTAGCACTTTGATTTTTTGCCCCTCTTTGAAAAAGAGGGGCATATTGTTTTGCACTGTCAGGTCGGTATGTCGGCGGTCTGTAGACCCATATGTTTCCGCTCAATATCTATTTGACCCCTTTGCTTGATGATCAACCAAACTTGGTTACAGGGGTGTGCCCTTAGAAATAGATGATCACCTATGATTTTCAGGTCACCATGGTCGAAGGGCCCAAGGTCACAGAGGTATCAGTGTGTAAGATTGTCATGGTTTGTAGAACCATTGTGTTGGCGCTCCATATCTTTTTGACCTCTTTGCTTGATATCAACCAAACTTGTACAGGGGTTGCCCTTAGAGGTAGATGATCCCTATTGATTTTTCAGTCACATGGTCCAAGGTAAGTGGTCAGTCTGGAGACTATCTGTCCGCTTCAAATCTTTTGAACCTCTGCTTTGAATATCGACCAAATTGGATACAGGGGTTAGCCCTTAGAGTAGTAGATGAATCCCTATTGATTTCAAGGTCACAAATGGTCGAAGGTTCAAGGTCAGTGGTCAGTCTGTAGACCTGGGCTGTCCGCTCATATTCTTTTGTACCTTTTGCTTGATATCAACCAAACTTGGTACAGGGTTGCCCTTAGAGAGTAGAGATCCCTATTGATTCTTCGGTACATGGTCCAAGGTCAAGTTGGTCAGTCTTGTAGACTATTTGGCTGTCCGCTCCAATATCTTTTGACTCTTTGCTTTGATATCAAACCAAAACTTGGTACAGGGGATATTGCCCTTTAGAGAGTAGATTCCCTATTGATTTTCAGCGTCACATGGTCCAAGGTCAAGGTCAAGTGGTCAGTCTGCTAGACTATGTGTGCTGTCCGCTCAATTCTTTTTGACCTCTTTGTTGATATCGACCCAACTTGGACAGGGGTGCCACTTAGAGAGTTAGATGATCCCCCTATTTTTGATTTTTCAGGTCACATGGTCAAGGTCAAGTGGTCAGTCTGTAGACTATGTGCTGTCCGACTCGCAATATCTTTTTGACCTCTTTGCTTGATTATCGACCCAACTTGGTTTACAGGAGCCTTGAGATTGACACCTTAGAGAGTAGATGATCCCGGATTGATTTTCAAGCCTACATGCGTGAAGAGTCTAAGGTCAAGTGCTATCAGTCTGTAGACTATGTTGTCTTGTCCGTCAATATCTATTTGACCTTTGCTTGATATACCAAACTTGGTACAGGGGTTATGTCCTTAGATAGTAGATGATCCCTTTGAATATTCAAGTCCATGTTTGTCAAGGTTCAAGGTCAAGTGGTCAGTCTGTAGATATGTGCTGTCCGCTCGATATATTTGTGACCTCTGTTTATATTCTTCGTATTATCAACAAACTTGGTATCAGGGGATGCCTTAGAGAGTAGATGACCCTATTGATTTTCAGGTCACATGGTCTAATGGTTCTCAAGTGTCAAGTGGTCAGTTCTGAGACTATTGTGTACTGTTCCATTCTCAAATATTTTTTGACACCCCAGTGCTTGATATCAACCAAACTTGGCCTAGGATTGTCCGGACATCTAAGAGGAGTAGATGGATCCACCTAGGATTTTCAAGGTCACCAAAGTTACCAAAGGTCAAGCCTCCAAATCAATTCAAAGTTACTCCTAACCCAGGTTGTGTTGTCCGCTCAAAATTTTTTGACCCCTCTTGATTGCTACTATACAACTTGAGCAAACTGTCGCTTCCATTTTACATAGGGTAATGACCGCGTTGTTGTCCTGCGTGTGGAAAAGTCATAATTGATCCGTTGACACTACAAAACTAGTTTCGCAACAACAGGCATATTGGCCTAATACGATCTTCATGATAAACGCTAATGTCAATATCAAAGGATATTATAGGACATATTAATGGAGTAAAGCTTTGTTTTTACCAGTCATGTTGAAGAGAAGAAAATCAGTTCTGAGTAATATAGCACGTAATAAGAAGTGCAGAAAAGTTCACCTTTTTGTTAAAACAATAACATCACTCTTCTTAAGGCGTGTGCCGATATTAAAGAATCACATCTGAGAAAGTGGTACGACAAAGAATGGTCGACATGAAGAGGAGAAGCTTTAAACCGAACTCCATTCCTGATGAGAAACCTCGGGAGTCAAACATGGTTGCCCTTTCACTTAATTTACTCCGCCCAATATTCCTGCATGAAAATAACGGAAGAAGATGTCAGCTGTTCTGAGAGTTTGATTATCAGGTAGGCCCATGAATTTCCCATAATGATTTTGTCAGAATATGTGAGCAGGCTAGGCCGTAAAGTGTAATTTTGTCTAATCAGCCAATATATGTTGTATTTATGTTTTCAAAACCTTACACATTCAATCATAATGAATAGGTATTTTCACACCTTTTTGTTTTAAGAAATAGTTGCCTTGGTATAATCTCTGATGAACATCGTTCATCGCGACATCAAAGGACGAGAATGTCATTCTTAATGAGAGTTTCGGAAATCAAGTTGATTGACTATGGAGCCTGACCCTACATGATCCGCAGGGAAGCACCAGATTGATCATAAACTATTACTGCCATTTTGATATTGGGACGTTTGCCATCGCTATGGGGGGGTACTCATGGAGACAATTATTACTTGTTTTCCACGTAAACCCTATGATCTTGTTCTGATCCAATTGGAAAGTATGGGGTAGTACTTGTTATTCTTGTTGTCCACGGACCAAAGACCCAGGAACTCACCCTATTTTTTTTTGTTAGATATGGTGACATGTAGGTATCCACACATATTACCCTCCCCAATTTTTCAAGACATTTTTTTTTTTTAAATTAAGTTAGATGTGAGTAACTATTGCTGCCAGCCAAACCCTTCAATTTTTATTAGTACGTCGAAACCCATGGCTTTAGTTACATTTAGTATAATTTTAATGATCAAACATCGGTATTTTAAAGATCTGTCAAGTGGTGAGAAAGCGGATATTATATGTTTTTGTCTGTCTGTCTTTCGGTCTTCATGTCCCTCCAGCGGCCAGGCCTTCTGCTCTGAAACTCTCTTACATTGGCTGATAAAATTGCTTCCGAAAAGGTGTGAATGCGGAGTATTCATGTGTTTTGAAACTGAAGAGGTCAAGGCTATTTGATAAGGATAGTATTTCAATCATGTATTTTCCTGTCTTGGGGGTAGCGATGACAAGACCTATATTGCGGGGCCAGGGGGCGAACGTGAGTACCAACATTTTTGAGCTCCTGGACCTCCCCGTGCGACCTTGAAGTTGTAGACAGCCTCTACTTTTCACAATTAAGAGTTTTTAGAAGCCTTTAAAAAAGTCTTTTACTTTTTAACCTGTGGAGCCGATATAAACTTTTATTGTATTTCTATTTCTATCTAGGTGTAGTAATATACCGACTACTAGGGAATGTTAAAGGAACACTTGCTCTACCGAACGAACTAAATGGATAAATAATCGTTATCATAGCTTACTTCAAAAGTTTTGAATTTGGGTTGAATATTTGGTTATTCACTAAATAATTCATGGTGCATAGTCTTTAACGATGAATTCATGAAAAATACGAAATTTAAGATTTTGAGAGGTTGAAAAAATGATACAAACATAAATTTGTCGACATATGTCGCATCTGGTGCATAAAAATATTGGTACCGTATAAGTGATTACAATCAAAAATAAAGACTTTGATACTTTTGATCACACATGTACATATGCATTACAAGAAATCAAATTTGATTGCTATGGGGAGGAAATGCATTTGTGCTTCATTCAAAGCTTTCTTATACACTATATCAATTAACACAACCGTATTTACTTAAACTTATTTCTGTTCATTGAAGTACATGAATTACTTTTTTTCCAATAGAATCTTTGAATACGCATTGCTCCAGACGTTACTGCTGCACCTTTAATAATGTGTTCATATAGGCTGAGATCCCCCGTAAATTATGAAATATTTCTTCATTAGTCTGTGATGGTATTTTCATGGTTTTAAATAATATACGATGTGAAAGTTACAAACCATAAAATTATGTTTATACATTACTCGGTGCTTGAATTTTGATCTGTATTAAAATGCATAAATTTCGATAATTTTTGAAAAAAAAGGAAAATAATGTTAGTAATTGATCAGACCGTATTGGAAATTTGACATACAAGTTTCTCATAGCTGAAAGTCAGATATTCATTTTTTTATGTTTACAATGGCTCATCTAGGATATTTGCTTATGTATTGTCAGCATACACAAACTTAAGACGTCATTTGTTGAGTTCTAATAGAGATAGCAACACTTATAAGTCTTCGCTATGTAAAACAAGGCTCGTAGCCATGTTTTGTTTGACCTATATTGCATATGCTAGTATACGTTCCGTTTTTTAAAAGGGCCAAGATTCTTTCAAATTCCAAGTTCATTCAGAATACAACTGTTTCTTCCACCTTTTCTCAATTTCCTGCTCCCCCCCCCTTTTTGCCTCCTTTTTTTTTTTTTCTGTTAATTGCAAGGGGAGTACCGAGAGAAAGGTTTGGTCCGGACCCCCTGGACCCCACCCCTCTGGATCCCGCCCTTTGAAATAGAAATATATGTTGCGGTTCAACACATTTTTTGTAATCGGTAGAGGGGATATGTATTGCTTGCCAGGTATGGACTGTTCTTTTTATAGCATGTGTCACTTCTCACCAAATCAAGGGATTAGCCTCACGAACATGAGGCGGAAATGACGTACATAACTAAAGCAACTGTCAATTAGACATTGAATTTTAAACGTGTTAGCGCGAAAGTGCTTTGTGTGAAGTTGTGTTAAACGTGTGTGTTGCGTAAACTTTTGTTAGCGCAAATGCACGTTGTGTACATGCACAGTTGTGGATGCTCGTTGCATAAAATTATGTACGCACAAAGGACGTTGCGAAAAATTGTGTTGTTGCGTAAGTTGTGTTATAAAGTAACGCATTATCACGTTTTTGCAGATGGCCCTATCCGGACACCATAATTCAATAAGGGATAGCGCCTAATGCTTTACTAGCTGTTTGACTGATGCACGTGACAAATGAAGTCTGGATTCTTCTCTGATGATGTTTTTTTAAAAATGATATTTCTAGAATAAAAATACTACATATAATTTTGGTTTTATATAAAGGCAAAGATAATGAACAGTGATCAATCTCGCAAGTCCCAAATAGAATACAAAAACAAGAGTTGGGCAAACACGGACCCCTGGACACACCAGAGGTGGGATCAGGTGCCTAGGAGGAGTAAGCATCCCCTATTGAACGGTCACACCCGCCGTGAGCTCATAGTCTTGATCAAGTAAACGGAACAATCCGTAGTCAAATCAGTGTGTGAAAAACGGCTTAACAATGGCTATGAAACATATCAGACATCAAGTAGGTCATACTGGTAAATTAAATTGTTATAACGACCATTGAATTTACGAAATGCTGCCTTTAAACGTGACTGTTGAAACCCCTGCAATAACAACTTGTTTGTATGTAGCCTGTCTCTATTCAAAATCTGATCATACGCAGAACAAGCTCTTGCGTATTGAATAAGTTGAGAGACATACACACCATATGCAGGTGATGATGGAATATAATTACATAAATATGGGAAGTTGACGATGGAGAAGCTGAAATCGTCCCGTCTGTCATAAAGTTGAGTAGTTAGTTTGCCGTTAATGTCAATGTTCAATAAAATACCCAAGTACGAAACAGTCCTGGAAGACTCTGTAGTGTCCTTTATTTCCAGTTCGTTGGGATATACTGAATTGACATATTAATGAAAATCATTATTATTGATAGATAAAACGTCGTCATTATGTCGAAATGTCAAATTAAAGGTTTCTTCTTTTCATCTAGAAGCTTTTGAATGAATTCTGCCTGATAAGAATATAAAAATAGGTCAGCTAATAAAGGAGCACAATTCGTGCCCATAGGAATTCCAACAGACTGTTGGGAAAACTACAAAGGTATTGTCAATGAGGAACTCCAGCATTGTTTTAAAATCAACCTCAGAGTACTTGTGTGTAGAATTAGTATGGAGTTTAACAAAATAATTTTTTGACTGGCTGATCAATAGTAAAACACCAATCGTAACTACTCGGCTATTTCCGTAACCATAAATTACGGAAAATGACGACCGTGATCCAGAAAATGACGAGCGTGATCCGATTGAGTAAAACACCTGACAACAAATACTATATATTTAGTTGTAATGTGAAGAGGAAAAGCTTCATATAATACATGTACAATCATTGAATAAAATAACAGAATATCAACAACAAAACATTTATTTAGAAGTGTGCAAATTATATATACAGACGGCCTTTAAACAGGAAACACTTTAGAAAGGAGCAATAAAGGGGAAAAGCATTGTTTGTAAGCAATATTAAAAACTTTCGGAACAGAGCACCCACTCAATCTCCCGCCACATTTCCCACAAACCAAAAGATATAGTATTTTATAGACAAAATCGTTTTTTACAAAATCTTGTTTTGGTCGAAATTATGGCGTTGTCAATCTGTAAATCGAAATGGGTTTTTTTTTTTAACCTCAACCATTCGCCGTTGTACATTGTTTCTACTTGAAATCATTGAAATATCACTAAAGTACCTCAATAGCTTCAATTATGGTCAAGTTTTTGTATACGGAACCTACATGTATGACTACATACGATTTACAAAACTTTTTCTGTCAATGTCAAAACCAAAAAAACAAACAAAAAAAAACAACCCATTTTGTGTGATCTGATAAAAGCTATATCTGCCGTAATTGGATAATTCCATAGAAATAAAAAAGGGCATTTTTAAGTTATGCACTTATGTAAATGATGTAATTTAACGCAATCGGATTAAAATTTCCCATTTAATCATGTATTCTTCGAACTCAGTCGGATGAAAAAGTAATCAAGCTATTTTCCTATTTAATAATATATTCTCCCAATGGTACCCATTTCGAAATATTTATGAATATTGAAGAGTATTATTAAATGGCAATGTTAAAGCGTGGATTGCCTGTAAGTTGTTGGTTGGACACATTCAGCGATAAAAGACAGGCACACTGAAAACAGGGAAAATAGAACCACTTTAAGAAATGGAAGAAGCGTTAAATTTCATGATTATTCCGTATGACTACATACTATGAACGAAATCCTCATATCTTATGATGTTTCTAATTATATTGTTTCTCGAGCGCTTGCGCATATCCACCATATACACCATTCTTTCCTAAATCATAGGTGGTCCCCATGTAATTTGTAAAAGAAGGTCCTACCCCTCTATACTATAAAACAATAACTGCCATTTTGGATTTCGGTTGGGACCCCCTTGCCCACTTACTTTAAGTGTTTCTCGGTTATGATGGGCTATTCTTTAGCATCAAGAACTTTAATTTAAAATAGTTGCAAGCTTTTGGGCAGCACCCTTTCGCCGTATTCGCTCGTTTATTGACATTTCTCCGACTCTCCGTTACAAAAACTTGATCTCGGCTGGAAGTAGTGGATTTCAAACAACTCGTTCAAACTTTTTTTCAGAATCATCTCTTACCTCGAAAAATTAAAAAGTAGAAAGATTGGCGTAGGGAGCAAGCTTCTAAGTAATGTGACAAACAAAAAACAAAAACAAAAAACCAAAAAAAAAACCCTCTGTTTGAAAGGGCTGGGGCAAACTTATGAATAGTGTGACAATTTACAATCATACTGCCATGTACACGGTATGGTTAATACGGCACATATAAANAATTTACAATCATACTGCCATGTACACGGTAAGGTTAATACGGCACATATAACCTTTAAAGTAGTATAATCTGTATCTTTACAAAAAATTTAATCTTTCGGGGTTTTTTCTACGTATGCATCTAATAAAGTTATGCTTTTGTACGTAATTACAACATTGAAAGCAAAAAGATGCAAAAGAGCAAAACACTTGTTTCTGATTATTTTTGATATTATCAACCTATGAAAAACAGCAAAGTCGCCTGAGATGTAGACATGCGCAGTACTGCATTATTGTTTTGCGATGTATACACATGGCCTTTTTCTCTGTTAACAATAGTATACGTATTTAACAACATATCATAAGATGCATGTGATATTTAATGATATATTTTTGCATTTACAGTTCAAAAATATGCCGAATATAGGCTTACTTACTACAAACATTTCACGCGTGATTTTTAAATCTACTTCAAATAAGGAGATCCCGTGACAATATGATGTATATCTCTTTCCATTTATAGAATTATCACGTTGTAGACACAATGTCTTTGGAGGCTTTTTTATCGCTTGTTGTTTACATCTTGATCGAGCAGATTTCGTGGTTCGCATTTTTACAGTTTATATATTTGATTTCCATAAAGAAATCAGTGTCAAAATTCAAAAGATACAGATTATGCTACTTTAAAAAAGCACGTGCACTTTGTTATTTTCAGAAATGATAAATAGTATATTTATGATGTGTAACTCACCATTATGTACAGTAACTATAAAACTCGCGTACATTCATTTGTTGTTCTATTAGAAGATGGTTACAATGTATATTTCAGAATCTACTATAATATACATTTTAACCCCGCACATAACAGCTTGTACGGTATGAGCTTTGAAATATATATATATATATATACAACAGGTTTCGAACATGTAAAAACTTAGTTAACCATATGACAATATGTGATAATAATCAATATACAGTTATACATATGATATATTTCTGGTTAATAAAAGTACAAAGACAGTGTAAATCACTTGTCACGTGAANAACCATATGACAATATGTGATAATAATCAATGTACAGTTATACATATGACATATTTCTGGTTAATAAAAGTACAAAGACAATGTAAATAACTTGTCACGTGAGAAGTTTCAACTTGGTTTTATTCATAGATTGAAAAAGAAAACGAGTTGGTATGCATCGTCCAATCGCG
>CAJDSM010017369.1:1379-17247 GCA_903981925.1 Ostrea lurida | reverse complement strand
TACATCCCGAATGGCTCCAGAAACTGTGACTTACCCATTTGATAATCTATTTGTTCATACTAATTTTTTTTGCCAACTCGATTTCTTGGAACAAACGAAAACTATAAATATTTTCTACTAGTTAGTCTTGTATATAATATATCTTCTACTAAAGATTTTCACAAGACGATCTTTTTTCAATTGTAATGGGATGACAATTCATGAGGGCTATTAGCAGATAATGTCCTTACACTCATAAACTTGCAAGAACCAATATGTCTTACAATATGCTTGTTGGTCAGTACTATGTTAGTTTTGTTCTTGTTGGTCTGATAGAGTAATCTATGTAAATCTAGAGAGGGTATCAAGAAAAAAACAATGGGAGACAAATCAAAGATGACTATAGGGCTAAGTATATGTGCCAAAACCACTGAATGATTAAGTCTGCAAACCCAGTTTAATCGAACATTCACATAAATGTCTTCAAACCTACGAACTACAGTAATTTTAAAATCGCACAATACAAAAGATTATAACAGAATGTTTGGTAGGTGGTCTTCTAAACAATTTGCATCTTAATGTAGGGCTTAGTAGATTCAGTCAGCGGAAAAAATGCAACTAGAAATGAGAAAATTGATGAGGGAGCACTGTCTCATGTGAGCATGGGCTACAAAACGATTGGAGGCAGCAAATTGTACCAGTCTCTATGAGTTAATTATTCACCAAAGGAGTCTAAAATAAAATAAATCAAGTAGCGAATATTAGCATCTTAACAGAGGGGATTTAGAGATTGAATGTTGGTCTTAATATCACCATCCATGCTCCGTCGGTCATCTTTTCATGTAACATTGTACTGTATGTAAGAATGTAAAGTAGCTCAAGCTAATGCGCTTTATCATGACTCTCAGTTGTCTGATATCAGGCCTGTGTTTGGCAGTATGAATACCAGACTTGTCTTGAGAAATGGATCATTCCGCTCCGTCAATCAAACCTGAGGACGAGAGAGCATCTCAACTTGTTGAGTTTCTTCCAAACCATCCTAACGAAAAGACAGATTATATTAGATAACCAATAACGAGAATATATACACTGGTTTTTTATAAACATTAAGACTGAAATATTATAAACTAATTCTGTAGAGTGAAGTGTATTTTTTCTCGAAACTACTTTTATCAATGTCAATGGCAGCTCCAAATCCATACTATGAGCTTCATACTAAAACAATGAGTGAAAGAAACTTGTAACCCGTCTGGCGTACGATGGACACATTCAAAACTACGTTACAGTTATATTAATATTATAAAATTCATAATCTCAATCTCGCAAATGGAGGATCACTATCAGTTGCGCAGAGAGATACTTGAAAATCGTCTATTGCGGACAAGAGAAGACTCAGCATGCAATCCGCACCTGTAGACGCGAGAACTAAGCTTAACCCCCTAACTACAGTTCAAATTAAGATTGAAATAATACTTTATTGCGCTGTCTGTATAAGCAGTACCGAATGATAGCTTTGGAGAATTATAGCCATGAAGACATATACTTTAAAATTGTAGTAATAGATTTCAAACATCTTCTTATGTTTACAAATTAATTTAAATAAAATCAAATCCACTAAACTTCTAAGTAGAATGTATTTTAAGTTTCTGGCAAGAAAAGATTATTTAATCAAGTATGTAAATTAGATAGAAGTGGTAGTATCTCCTTGTTAGAACGAAATGCATGTTTATTCAGAGACAGTATTAATATTCTATACTGTACATTAAATCTGATTTTAGACAATAGATAACAATATGCATATGACAAAATTTAGTTATTTAATTCGATAATTGTACATATATAATAAGCACATATTAAAGAACAAACTTAAAGAAATTTGCTTTGATTCGTCGACAATACTAATTTAGCACACAAGTGACATCAATTATTGAAAGAGCGATAAAACTATTTGTGAGAGTAGACGTAAATTTGGTCATTAAAAAAAAAGTATCACAGTCACAGCACAATATTGCATAATTAGGCAAATATTGATCTCCTGACCTCCGTTGTCAGTTGACACTAATGCCCCTCCATTAAAGGATCTTCATGGTTATTCCATAAGCCTTGTTATTAGAGTTTTATTTCAATTGCTGGCATTTAAAATTCATCATGCTTAACATAGGGAGGACAACATAATAACTACATCTCGTTGAGGGAGACACATCGACAAGCATTGTCAGTTATTTCCATGTGCACCAAGTTCATGCGCCAAAAAAAAATTGGAAAAATGTTGGAACCCCTTATTAGTGTCTGGATGTCTGATGGATAATAACTAAATATATCTCTTTATCTATTCATAACCAATCAATGCTATTTGTGAGATTGAAATTTTGTTTGTGCCGAGATTGCAGTAATTTTCTGATGTGATGTGGCTCTAGTTTTGTATTTCTTTTATATCTTATGTTACTTGATTTATCGTGTTGTGTTTAACAATCTGTAATCATGTATGAAAATAACAATACTTATTCAAATCTTTTCTTTTTGCGCAATAGTCTTCATAAAGATGTAAAGGTTTGATCCATGCCTGCTAAATACATAATTCATAACAATCGTTTGACTTTAAGCCTCCTGTTGTCAGTGGAATTTTTAGCTCAAGCACATTATGGAATAGAGTTAGTTTATGAACTGTGCAACCAGTCATAAATTCAAGGCCACATACTAAGTACTTGTGGTTCGCCCAATTTATTAAAAATGTTTCCACTTTAATCGAATGTATTCAAGACCTCAAAAAGCAGACGGTGAAGAGAGTTGGCGAAAAGTTATTTCATACAAATTTTATATTTATTCATCCTTACATGTAATGGAGGATATAAAATTTATGAGGCAGCGAATGACAGATGATAAAATATTTTTAATTTTGAATTTAAGCGTATTTCACAAATAGCGAGCTGCGGCTTACAAA
Organism: Ostrea lurida; assembly: GCA_903981925.1. Taxonomy (NCBI): domain Eukaryota; kingdom Metazoa; phylum Mollusca; class Bivalvia; order Ostreida; family Ostreidae; genus Ostrea; species Ostrea lurida. Next base: position 14,327 of record CAJDSM010017369.1, on the reverse strand, counting down.
TCATCAGAGGTCATTATTCTACACATAACAGCTTAATACTTTTCAAAAACAAGATGGCTTTTGAAGGTATCGATATTAGAAAAGATAAAGAAAACTTGAAAACACCAGATTAACATCGTGTCAGACTTCTCAACTCAGAGCCTGTGTTTGTCTGTCCATTTGTCAGCCAAAGTGTAATCAGATCTTTCTTTTGTGCGCTGGTTGTAAAATATTTCGAGAAAATAAAATTACTTGGTATTGAGGTTTTGTGACATTCGCCAAGGTGAACATCTGATGTTTTTTGATAAATTACTATGGATTTTTAAAAATAAGAAGCGAGCGATTTGTCCGAAACTTATGATTTATGGTTCGTATAAACTCTGGGTGGTATGTTTGGCCCAACCAGTTAATATTTTTCGTGGAGAACTTCCCTAAGAATCCGTGATTCAGTAGTATATTTCACTCCGCAAATGTTATGTATTTGTTATTCCTTTTGGAGACTTAGCGAACGACACGGGTCCTTCTGTGATTCAAATCTATTGTTGACCTCTTTACTCTTTACTATCTTATCAGTATATCTCCATCCCTTGTGTTATACCATTCGTCTATCAAGAGTCAGAATGACAAGCACAAAGATGGAGTATACTCATAGATAAGATATTCGCACCCGTGGGGTGCTCGATTTCAAAGGATATGATTAGACTAAACGGTGCGCACCTATCCCGAATTGCTCCACTTAATTCCCATAGTTGGGCTATGCGAGTTGGTCAAGGCAGGGCATTTAGGAATTCCCATGTCATGTCTTCGTGATAATCAGACACTCCAACACAACCTCATCACACCATACGATAGTGAAAACACATATAAGGAATTTACGCAATACCTATAATGAATATATAGGTACATTATATTCCACACGACGGCAAATGCACGGAAGATTTTGCAAAATAGCTTATTTAACAATCATATTTGGCTTCACAGTCAGTCTTTTGCTTTCTTCCCGAGCATACTCCTCCATTTTTATTCTTATTTTACTTTCGAAATTTGGAGGCACTCACATCCTACAGCAGCCTATTTCTTGATAGACCACAACACCGCACACATCCATCCGCGAGAAAATTCTAGTCAGGAACAAATGAATTTGAATAAAAGATTACGCAGAAGCGTAATTCAATCTGTACAGGGTTGGAAAGTTTCACTCAGACAATTCAATGAATGAGGATTTTTAGTGAATGCTATACAACATACAACACCGCTCCACTTGCTTGTTTTTAGGACTGATTGGGCGCTCCAGCCAGCACAGGTATTGGACAGACACACGACGTGGTCTGGCCTCACCCCTAGCTTGACCATGGCCTAGCAGTTCCGTGAGACATCCGGTAGACAGCAACCAAATTGCCCCCATCTGTCAGGCAAGAAATTCGTCACCACACCCACCCCGGCCACACTCATATGAGACTGGAACATTTGCCTGGACATTAGTCTGTTTCTGTGTCTGAGTTGGGTAGGAAATGATGTTTGAGAGATATTTCGAATTTAGACTTTCGACTCACATTCATTTTTTGCATCCCCCCTCGACCCAGAATAATTCCTAGGTCACCTGAGTAAACTCAGGTGACCATTGCAATTGGCTTCCGTCACAGCAGACAACTCCCGTCCGTGGCTTGCCGTCATACAATCACGTTTGACGACATATGAAACATTTTACTCATCTAATCTTGATGAGGTTCCTTGTCACTCCGAGGGTTTTGACTTTGGTCAAATTTTCTATATTCTCAATTTAGTATGAAGCTATTCTCTTTTGAGTTGTATTTCCCAACAACTTATGGCATCACAATGAAAAACCGGGTAACAACTTCCCATTGATAAAAAACAATTTTGGCACCGGAGTTTATTCTTACATTTGTTATAGAACACACCCAAACCCTTGGTTGTTTTATGGGGAATTAAACCTTGTTCATAAGGGTGACGCCTAGTGTGGCGCTAAAATTCGCCATAAGTGACAAAGATCTTTCATGAAAGTCTTCTTCTGTAAGCAACCCACACATGTCTCTGAGAAAACCACCTACGAATTCGTCAAGGTGATTAGTAATATCAGCGAAATGCCGCATATGAGTACCTTTGTAGATTGGGTTAACCAAAAAATTGTTAATATTCGTGCCCCAATAGGATTAAATTCTGAACTCGCATCGCAGGGGAAAGTTAACGAGGGTTATGACTCCCATCGATCGAGGTAAAGTCATAGAGGGTGAGGTAAGGGTGGACTAGAGTCTCGTTTTGCCGAACATAAGTGTTTAATGTAATAATCATTGATTTTGTGAGAAAGCTAATCTTTTATTTCTAACTATTGCCTCTATATATGACAAATATGAGATATTTTTTTGGAAAATACTTTTGGGGTTTTTGTGAAGTGGGCCCTAATTATATATGCTAATTTAATCAAATGTAACCTGTTTATCTCCGTATGCCAGCGTTAATAATTAGGGAAAATTGATAAGTCACTGCTTCTAAAATTTAAGTCCAGAGGAACGTCACATAATTATAAACCACACCCGCACACAAGTGCGGGCGGGGGGGGGGGGTTACTCGGATATCAAGTTGTCTGTCCATTTGCCTGCTAGGCAGAACTAGGTTATTCCGAGACTTTTAGTGCTAGGTTCTTTTACCCAAAGAGTCACCTGGTATATTCATCATATGGTCTACCTATTGCCATTTGGGTCACAAAAGGGCAAAGTCAAGCCACACTTCGGACATCAAAAAAGTACGATAATTGCTTAGGTTCTCGGCGCTTCAAGGAGCAATTATGCCATTTTGCCTAAGAGTCACTTATATATACTAATAGCGCATTTGGAGACGAAGATGATTCTTTTAGATGAATTCTTAAGGGGTCATATCAAAGGTCCAAGTGCCACTGTGAACTGATTGATCAAAAATAGCAAATAATGATTTCTCTTAGGGCTCTTTCAGCATTCATCACTTTCTTCTAACATAGATACATATATCTCATCAACACCGTAAGCAACAAACCATGGTGTATAAGATGTTGGGTCAATAAATGGTAAAAGTCAAAGCTACATGGACTTAAGTAGCAATGATTGCGGTTTTTCATTTAAAATTCGATGTAAGTCATCTTGTGAGATTGAAATGATAATCTGGTCATATAGAATGAAATCAGGGAATATCAATCTGCATATATTGAAAGAATATCGAACTATGTAAACAAATAATACTCTGTATTGTAGCACTTCACGAAATGTCAAATATAAGTATGAGACTCTTCTTGTGTGTGAGGCCTAGAGAATCGGAGACTCAGGTGGACCGTTAGGCCTGGCGTGGCCTCTATAGTTCCTTTTGTAATTTTAGAGATATACCAATATTAACTAACGACAACTCCTCAGACACCTCCCTTCCTGACTTGTGTATAAAAATCGGGATTCAAAATCTATTTGTAGGCAAAAAAAGGCCTTTGACAAAGCGGCTTGTCCTACAAGAATCTCGTGTAAGTTACTCGGTATGAAATAAGATGTGCCTATAGGCGCACTTGGGTGGGCCAGGTGCCATTATTTTGTGGTCTTGTCTATCTGTAGTGTCACATCCAGGCACCAAACACATTTGTTTATGTTGCAATTTAGACGTTAAGATTCTTAATGAAACAATGTTGTTTTTCACGCACAGTAGATAAGAAAGGCAGTTTGAATATTTTTGTTCTTATTTTTGGTTAGTCCATTGTTCTAGCAAACCAACTGAAATGCATGGACAATAGACTTTATGTAAGGTTATATTTAAAGTAGATGAAATTATCCGTTCCAGCTTTGAAGGAAATTGTTTAGATACCTTAACCAACTATAGCATTTGAGGTAAATGTGGATGCTTGGGAAAACTAATTTCCATAAAGAAACAAAAATTCAGAGAATTTTAATGCACACAGACAACGCTTGGATTTCTTAGAAAAAAATTCTCAACTTTAAGTTTTGATTTTTTCATCTCATTCAAGCTGTCAGAAATTGAGTAAAAATCTATTAGCCACTAAAAGTCCAAGTTTGCACTAATGTCTTAGGCTCACCGCATGACTCGAAGGCTCAAGTCGAGCTTTCTGAATAAAATTTTTGTCCGTTGTCTGGTCGTTGTCGTACGTTAAACTTTTTCCACTATTTTTCCAACTTCCTTCTCCAGAGCAACGCTGCCAAATTCAAGCAAAACCTTGGATAACACATACATCTTGGGTTTTGACGGGGCCTATCAAATTTTAGTTCAAAGTAGACGAAGGCCCTTCAATCAAAGGGAGTATAAGTGCAGCGATAAGCTGCAAAATACTGTGAGGTAGTCATTTAAAACTATCTGTCTCCAAGAACCAATGGGCGAAAGCTGAAATTTATTGGAAGCCCTGATATAGAGGGAGATTCAAGTTTGTTCAAATCATGACTCCCCGGCGGTACCTCATGGGGCCCACTAGGGATCAACAGTTTTTACATAGTTATCAAGTACTAGGAAAAGTGTTTAAAAATCCTCTATTCTCAAGAACCAACTGGGGCCAGAAAAGCCTAACCATATATAGTGGAGAGCTTCCTGATATAGAGGATTCACAGTTTGTTTAATCATGCCTGCCTTCGGGAATAACTTATGGGGTCCACAATAGGGACTCAAAGTATCATTACATTGATTATATAGGAAAAATACTTTAAAAAATACTTCCTCTCTAAGAACCAACTGTGCCACTGAGCTGCAAAATTTATTTGCGAACTCCTGATATAAGTGGGAGACTTTTCAAGTTTGGTTCAAATCATGAACCCTCGTGGGTAGTTTGAATGAGAGCCCAATAGGGGGTCAAAGTTTTACATGCAGATATATAGAGAAATTCTTTAATTTTTCATTGAACCAGAAGTGGAATGTTTTACCTAAAGCTTTCCTGATATGGAGTGATTTAAGTTGGTTCAGATATCTCACACGAACCTCAGGTTATGATTGTCCAACAGTGGACCTTCTAAGATCCCAAACCTACTGAGCTCTTCTTAGTGAAGCAGCTGTGCTCAGGTGACGATGTGGCCCTCTTGGGGCTCTTGTTTTTTTTTAATTTTGAAAATCCAAGCTTGAATTAAACTCACGAGTGCGGGGGTCACAGCCCTCATTTCTCTCTCTTGATTTCAGAATTTCTAGGTCTATCTTTTAATGATTAATTTGGCTTTATTTAAAATGTTGGGAAGCAGGTGTAATGCGTGGAACTTTTGCATCAGTAAACTAAAAAACTGTTCGTTCTTAGCAACTGCTATTGTAGAAAGGGCAAGGTATGTCTTTCAATCCTATCGGTTACTGATAAGTTAGAAGCTTGGATGAGCTTCACTCAGAATTATTTGTAATTTAGGGCGTAATACCAAATCTATCATTGCATTGGAACAAAATGAACCTGTTAAATTTAACCGCGGCATATGATTGTATTTTCTATGATTATTAAGCTCAAGATGCGAAGATTAAGTGGTGAAACTTAGAGTAGTTGAGCTTGGTGAAATCTAAGGAGATAAGTACAAGAACAATTGTGGAGGGGAAATTATCAAGAAAAGAAAGGACGATAACGCTAGAACAGTAACGCCTAGAGGAAATTAACTGCAAGTATGACGACCATAGTCCTCGTCAGTTCGAGCGAGTTGTCGTTCTGGGAGCAAGAAAACTGGGTTTAGAATTTAACTATCTAGATGTTCGTTCGCTCTGAGTAGGCAGAGTCACGACATAATGCGATTCCTTGCGATTATGGCATGTAATTCGGTATAAACTGATATATATTTTGCCCACAGTAGAGCAATTCCCCTCGAGAAACACTACGAGATCCCTTGTTTCAGGTAATTAATTAGGAGATCCAAGGTTAAACGAAATTCGTTTCAATGGATCAGGTGAAAGTGATAGTTGGTTGCCATGAGACCAATCTATTCTAAGATTAAGAACCTTCATCAGGGCTTACGTATTTAAAATCGATTAATCGAATAACCATTTCATCACACAGTGACGGAAACAAAAAAATCCCACCATGCAGTCCATTCCATTTGTTATTCTTTTGGAAATAGAAACGACGTTTTCTTTTTGATGACGACCATATCAATCACGTAGGTTGCGTTGTATTCGTTTGATCCAGTATGGGGTTGCAAGATCATCAACGTTCTGAAAAAGTTTACTTCTTAATAAAGGGATTGTTATCACAAAAGAGTGATAAAGAAGGAAGGAAATGTATGGAATGTGGATTCACGTTGATGGATCGAAAACAACCCTTTATATTCACAACGAGCAAAACATTCAAATACCACAATAGATGGACATTGTAGGGCTGGATCGCTGCCAGAAAGTGGAGTTTGAGTTGGATCTTTCCACCAAAATGCAAAAAACAAGCGATTGAGAAAACCCATTGTCAATCGAAATAATATATACACCCTGTTCTCCCCCGTACATAGGGCTAACCCATACTCCTTTAGGCATAGTATAAATTTTGTTGGGGGCGTTAGATTACCATAAACTAGGTTAAGAGTTCATTATTGGGCTAGATGGAAAAAAAAAAAATTTTGTTCAGTTCAGCATAGGTAATACACGTAAGTCACTAACTTAAAATCCTGCATACGCGGATTGCGATGATAAGAATAAAACTCTCCTCTAAGTTTTATATGTATTGGATTTCGGAATATATTGGTTCATAACCACACTCAGGATCATACTCTCACCGAACAGCTATAGAACAGTGCCAAACGAAATAGCCTATGTTATCATAGGTGGTATTACAGTATACTTGCAGGCAGAAGATGACCAGTTTGCTGTAAGCGACCAAGACACAAAAAATTGGATTTAAAAGTCAAATCCTATTCTTCTTGTACAACGATTATTTTAAATTAAATGTTCAAAAACAATCATGTTGATGCAACAATTTGGTGAATAATCACTAGTGGTAATCTTTACTATATTCATCCCTCATGACACATAGATGAAACATGGGGAGGATTTAAACCAGTGGTACATTAAGTACACATACATTGAGAAATACACTTAACACCTATTCTCACATAATCCGGTCGAACTTAAAATATAGAAAAATGAAAAAACATGCAAAGTCGTTATATTTTCACGAAAATTGTATTATCGAAGATTGAAATAATTTGAACTATATTCAGTAAAATTTCCAGAAGCTTCAATTTTCAACAGATGGTACTGAGATAATGATAAAAGCAAATCGTTGACCACTAATTTACCCTTGTCATTTTACGGTTAACTAAGTTGAATATTAAAGAAAGCCAACAGAACTCTTATGTTAGCTTAAAAGTTTGAAAATTTGAACAAATGATTTGAAGGTAGTCCTTTGAATGCCAAACAAAAATAAAGTATCAAAGTAGGTATTTTTGATAATGAATAGTTGACTGATGCGAATTAATAATAAGTGTTAGTTTGCAATGGCAATATTTTTATAATTCAGCTATCTAACGTTTTTCTGAGACACAACATTTAACCCATTAGACAAATCAAATTTAATAGATACTGATCTTTTAAAGTATCTATATTATCATGGGTTCCATAGTTTAGAAAAGACTTTTAATCTATTTTGAGGAAAATATTATATTAAAAAGTCATGATAACGTGAAATTACACATAAGTATTTTCTTCCCTCATTATAATTTTTCTCTCTTCTATATAGCTTTTTGAATTCTACTTATGATTTCTCATTCTCAAGAAAGCATATTTAATGATTTAAATTTAACTAAATTACTTAGATTAACCATGTATAATTGGGTAATTTACGTTATTATAATGGTAGTATTACTTATTTTTACTTTTCAAATTATACAATTTGTCTATTCAACAAAACTACAACATTTGTAGCTTTATATGAATAGATTATATTTCTTTTTTGGAAAAACCACCGGGGAAAATACACACAAACAAGTTTGTCAACATTAGATAAAATTTCTGCTGATTTTTTTAACAGGCTGTAATTACGCTATCAATTTATTTAACAGAATTGACAAAAAGGGGGTTGCTTTCTGTTGATCAATCTTATATATGGCCCCAGGATAAAAAAATTATCTGAAATGTTTTTATATCTATGAATAGATGTGCCTTAATAATAGATTAAAATTTGTCAAAATACTACCTCATGAAACCTTTCATATTCACATAGTTCTTATATAAGCATTTTAAAACAGAGTCTTCTGTGAACGTCCTAGATTATAACTTATTCTGACGTATCTAAATGAATTACATCATCGATGTCCCATTGATAGTTTAAGCTGTTGAATTCATTCCCCAATCTTCAATACTTCCCGTTTTCAACTTTTTTTTAAAAACTAAAACGGCTTGCATAACTCTAAATCCTTTTCTTCTTGAGATTATTTCGTTCTATGTTTAAAAAATAACGTGATTTTTTACATGTACTACCGTAATGACGCAGTGATCTAAAGTAGAGCAACAATATCGTCGCGTTGCAATAATACGAATATAATTGAGGAAATTTCAAAATTGTAAGTATAAACCCATACGTCAAGTTCAATAACGTAAAATACAATTTCTCAGTTTAAATCCAATAAATTGTTCATTATTTTTGCCTTTCTCGAATTTTTTCCTACGTCCTTCTAAGCAACTGTTCGATGGTTAGATTTAATCCATTTTTTGCTATCTTATTTTCCACGAATCACAAGTATTTTCCGATAACGAAATTTACATCTTAACGAACCACGTGGCCCTAGTGTGAATGTTGGAGTCTTGTCAAAAAAAATTAAGTTTTGTGATTTGTCTTTTGTTCCTTATCTTTTTATACATTATAAGAATATTTTGAAATATTTTTCCAATAGTGAAAATTTATATTTCTAACCTGTTAAGACGGTGATTTGGGAAATGATAAACGTAAATTAACACAATTTTGGCGACAAGATAACTTGTGCAGCAATTGTTTGTAATCAAGTTCGTGAAAGTAATGAAAACTTAGTAATATTTGATTGTTTATGTATATAGTAATGAAATTTAATATGTTATTTCAATAATTATACAAACTGCAGAATTCTGGCATGATAATAAAAATGTCCTGGCACGGGCGACACAAGAAAATGCGGTTTTTTTGTGCGCACTGTTCCGCGTATTTGTAAAAGTATTTAGATAGCTCAATTTCCGCCGGCAGAAATTAATTTAATTTGAACAAAAACGTTAATAACTTGTAAATTATTACCAAGATTTTATACCAAAGTTGTTACTTCGTTTTGATGCAATAAACGCTGAACGCAGGCATTTTGATGAAGTTCGACGGATTATGAGAATTCAGGTTTAAACTCTTTCAATATACACGAAATTTCAGAATACGATATACACCCAAAACTTTATTTGATTGAACAATTGAGAATTTGTAATAATTGTCATATTAAAAAAAAAACCTGCGGTGTTTCCTGTTAATTACCTATTATTACCGACTCATCGAAAGATGCTCGGAATTCATTTTTTGTTTGCTAATTTCAAATATAAATGGTTTTGAAAACACAGACAAAAATACTGTAACACGTATGAAATATTTAATGCAATGAATCTTAGCGGAAAATTGATTTTTAACATTTGACCACGGAGCTTTTAATTAGCGGCGGATGCTCACTCCACTTTAATGTCCGTCATCATGCATGCCATTGTTAGCGAGTGCTACTATGAATAGCGGAAAGTAGTCTTTCTCCAAAATAATATCCACGCCGCCTGAAAAAATATAGAAATTACGAATTACAGTCAAATGGGATCTAATCATCACAGCAAACATTGCCAAGAAATTGCAAGCAAAACAGGAAAAATATTGGTTCCATTTAAAGGTGTGAAACATACATGATTAAAAGAATTTAAAAACGGCAAGGAAGATGGTTTTTGTAAAATACATCCAATTGTGTTTCTTTTTAAAGTCTGAAAAACCGGTAGAAAAGTAATAAACACTAGTGAGAAGAAAAATTAGTTACAAATCAGTGACTGTGTGTATGTTTTAATGCAAACACCTTCTACATGACTTAAAGTTGTACGATTGTATATACAGTAGGTAGTTACGGACACTATGTTATGTGGATTACAATGTACTTGTGAACTGTGATCATAGACAGTCTTCATCTGCATCCCGCAGGAGTTTTCAAAATGGGAGAGGGGGGTTTGAAGTTATTATTATTATATGCTAATAACGGGTAATGAATCTTGTATCATTGCTTACTTTAGAAAATAGAGCAATGGTAATGGATAAAGTGATATGAGCAGAAGCCTAAGAATTTTATGAAAGATAATAGGTTCGATAATCAGGGTATATGACAATTATGCAGTCATATTTTCCAGATGTTAATGTGCGCCCCCATATATGATGGTCGCGAGGTGGGCAGCTCATATGAGAGTGTGATTAATGTGAATTAATCATAGTGAATCCCTATCTTCATCCATTAATTATTTATATGACTAGAAAATTCTTTCTAAACCCACAGCAAAGAAACCTGTAGCTACGTCTCTTGCTTTTCACAATTTGAAACTTGCCTATGAAAGAGGAGGATTTGATGGACTTCATGCTCTTCTTAGTGAGAAGGATTTATCTAAAGGCAAACCCAGAGTGACAAAATGTTTAGGATTGTTCAAAATTAGTAGATAATTTTTCACAGTAATTACATGTAACATGCGTTTTGTATACATCTGTTATTACTGACAAAGGATTTTCCCCAATACATTCCTTATTCATGCCTCAATGAACATGCATCAAAATATAATGGTGAATATTTTCATTTATTGCAGAAGTACCCAAACTTTGTGATTTTGTGGTGCTAAACTGTTTATTCTCTGTAAATCAATTTATGCATCTGTCTGTCTGGGTTGTTTTTTTTTTTGTGTGTCAAAGGTATCACATATACGTCTGTTTAGATCTAATTAATTACGTAGTTATGTCTGACTTTTGCATGGGAATATTTAATGAGATGACTATTAAAGTTCACAGTCTTTATCTGACACCTCGGTATTATTTAAAAGATTCACTGGTTCAAATAGCAATGAAACCAGGGGGGGGGGGGCTTCGAATATCAAAGTTAAATTCTTATAATTTAATTCTTTAATTCCTATTGCATCCTTAGCTCTGATTGGTCAATTTCAAGTTTGGGAATGCAAGTTAATTTGTATAATCTGGCTTGCAATGGGGACACACACCCTTGACAACTAGCAGCCAAAACTAAATTTTTGAAATTTCAATAAATAAATAAAAGCAGCCCTTTCGGAAAATTTGTAGTTTAATTGATTCTGTAATTAAATAAACAAGTCAAACAACGACCAACCACAACAGCAACTTAATTTGACCGTAGGAAAGGCCAGACAGACGACAACCAATATACACCAGGTGCCGTAGCGCAAGACGACCCCTATCGCATGAGGACACCATAGCAACGGAACAATAATCAGAAGGAAAGTATTACCATCGGGTAAACATTCTTTTTTAGGATATTGAAACAAAATGCAGAACCTACATGCGGAAGCGTGATCTCAATCTGCATTAGCCTTATCAAACAAAAATTAGCAGAGGATGAAATCAAAATACTTGATCATGAAAAAAGAGCTTTAAAGCTAAGCCCCCATCCGCGCGTGGGAAGAATCCACGAGAGTTGTCAAAAACTATGCAGACGGCATTTGAGCGCGAAGAATGACGACTAGTAATTTTTCGCCAAACAAAAGTGATTTAATGTCGCCTAAAGTTATTCAAAGCAACCATTTAAAGAATTCGCCAGTGCAGTAACAACAATTTTCTGTTGACAGCAGCTTATAAAAATCGTAATAGAAAGCAACTTTTATTAAACGAAGTAGCAAGGATTTATTGCGACTTTTTCAAAAAATTAATGATAGTCTTGCCTGCGACAAAAATTATGCGAATGACATGATGGCATAAACTTGCGCATACTGCTAATGAGAGCCGAATACCTACTACTGCGGTTAATGTCAAACAGCAAGTAAAATTTTTATGACTCGCTGCAAAATAAATTCTTAGGTACAGTGATCCCTTCTTGATTACATACCGCGGGCCGTTTGTTGGCCAATAGTTTGTTCTGCGTGCCTCAAATCGAACTTGTGCCATCTTGTCTGTTTGTCTCTTCTTCTGCTGTCCGTGCTGTCTGCTCTAAACCGACCTATGCTCCAGCAGCAATTGTATAAAATTGCCGACACATGATAATCATCATCATATACGCCCCTTAAATCAAACTCCAATCATACTAGCAAAATCAGACATCTCAATCTGGTGTAAAAAGCTAAGGGCGCAAATGGATGAAAGTTTTCATTTGCATATTTTCTCAAACATACAATAAACAATTAAAGTTATGTGCATCTAAGCGATCTCTTCTGGAAGGGCAATTTTTCATATCAGATTAATGGGCTTTTGCAAACTACCAGAAAAGCCATGCATGATTCGTGGGCTGTTCACAAATAAAGTTCATGCGGCTTCAAAGCGTATCAGCACATATACGTCTGTTTAGATCCGAAATTATTTACGCTTAGTTAATCTGAGATTTTGCCCAATGCCGAATAATTAGAATAGTTGATAGGCTAAAGTTCAAACATTTTTCTTTGGAATTAAGCTACGCAATAATGAAATTTGAAGTTTCATACCTGGCATATTTTGAGGCTCATATACATGTAAAACATTCAGGCGTGCATAGCGCTGCCAGATGATGCATTTTATATCAAAAGCATACTTGTTTTTGTCTATAAAGTGTATCATAAAAGTAAAGATTCCAATTGCTTGAGCATTGACGACCGCAGGAATTCAGGATATTTGTCGTATTCAACAAGCAAGTGTCGCAAGCAGTCCACTGACTATCTCCCTCGCTATTATTAATGTCTAATGATTCACTTAGTTCAAATGACATGCAATAAGCAGGGGGCGGGGTGTTCGAATATCAAAGTTAAATTCTAAAATAAATTTTTTTTTAAAAATTCTTTATTGATCATCCTACCTGCTGATTTGTCCATTTCAAG
>CAJDSM010017368.1:0-17939 GCA_903981925.1 Ostrea lurida | reverse complement strand
CCTTCGGTTCAGGTGAGCTAAAAATTATTGGAGTTCAACCTGGCACTATAAACATTTAGATTACTTGTGTGAGACTCACCTACAATCATGAGGTTTGGGCATTTCTCTTTTCGTTCTTGCAGCATCACACACTTTGCAGAATTTACAACGAACAGCACATTGCACAATTTTGCCACTCTCAACCCCTATCATGGAACAATGACCTGGAATAGCGTATGTCAGCATTAATAGTGTATTTGCACGTGTATTATTGAGCATACAATATTATGGAGAACAACAACAATATGCTCAGTACAGTATACTTGCATATACAATGCTGAGGCTACTATTGAATGATAGAATGATTATTCATTTTTTTCATTTACCACCGAAGAATAATTTTACTATATGGAGACGTCACCATTTGTCTATGCAAGGATCGCAAAATTTCAGGCCTGTGCTCACAGCTCAGCCGTTTCGAGCAGAGTAGGGATCTTATATCATGCCACACCTGCTGTGACACCGAGACCTGCAGTTCTTTTGTCATCATCGAAGGACCGCTCCCATTCATCACCTACTTTACATCGCCAAGGATGCTTGGATCCTCTTATTACCCGGATCCCACAGTTTCCTATGTGTGAAGGAAAGCCAAAAACTTCGGATAGCATTTATTCAATACTCATTGCATTTTTGATGCAAGGATACAAAATAAAACCATAACAGTGTCATCATGAATGGCTGCGATTACTTTAATGATGGAGAAATGTTTATATAAACAAACATAGCAAGATGCAATATCTATTCATACCTGACAAGCTGTCATAGGACCGACCACTGCCTCTCTTTTGCCAAGCACCGTCTACACTGACAGATAATTCTTCTGCACCACTTTTTCTGAAATATAAACAAAGGCCAATGAGCCACATTGCTCACCTGAGTTACCTAGAACTCTCCTGGCTCAGTGTTTCCTGAGCAGACTACATGTATTTCAAAAGAGTTTTGCTATATAAACGTGTGTATAAATAATTTCCCCTATTGTTACCTCACCTACCCTGAGGGGTGTGGGTGGGGGGAAGGCTTGATTTTAACCAACTTGATTCTTGATTCAGGTAGCTTCCATGTAAATCTGAACTTTTCTGGTTCAATGGTTCTTGAGAAAATTTCTAAATAACCCCGCCCTTCATTTGAACAATTTTGAATCCCCTGGCTTTCCCTAAGGATGATTTGTGCCAAGTCTGGCTAAAATTGGTCCATCAGTTCACTGTTCTAGAGACGTCAAAAATGTGAAAATTTTACGGACAGACAGACGGACTGATGACGGGTGATCTGTAAAGCTCACTTGAGCTTTCAGTTCAGCTGTACAAATATCAAACACTTTTGTTCCAAGACTTGTACTTCGTTTGAAGGGTGTTGTGACAAACAATTCACACGTGAATTATGAAGTTTCCATAGTTCCCCCCTTCAATAGTAATTACTTTTGTACAAGTAAATAGGCTAACAAATACAAATATGCTGTACTACTGTAAAGGGGGAAATATTCGTGTGGGTTTTATTTTCGCTATATTCGCGATTACATTAACAATCGCGAAATTAAAGCCATCACGAAGTGATGTTCAATGTATATAGAGATATGATTCTAGTGCAGTCTCTTTACTTTCCGAGAAATTTAAACCAACGCGAAATACCAAAAGATAAAAATTACGAAATTTTAGCCCCACGAAATTAAAATTAAATTAAAACCCTTTACAGTATATATTTGCACTTTAATAGTGATTTCACAATCTTTTTTTACTCCAATCTTTCAAACACAACATTACTCAAAACAAATAAAAGAATATAGCTTAAATGAAGATGTACACATTCATGTAGATCTTAGTGTGATAGTGGGGTGCGTGAACTTGCATATAACTAAACATACTCAATTGTCAGCTTTTTTTCCTCTTCCATTGATTCCCGCATACTGTCACCTGCAACTTTTTCAATGGCTACACCACTCTCAGATTTTCTGGTTCTGAAAACATTTTCACTCACAGGAGGGATGTTAAGTGCTGCTAGAAATCCATTTACTTGCCTGCAACCTATGCCAACATGCACAGCAGCTGAAAAATATTAATATAATTAAAGTTTGTTTTTGGAGGCAAAAACATATGTCTCTCCCCCCTTCCCACCCCCGGGATGTCAGTTGAGTAATTGTAATAAAATGTCTTTCTTTGTTGGTTTATCAGGTGCTGAAAGTAGCTATCATTGCAGGACAAAATTTCGTAACCCATTAATGCAGGTTATGATTTTTTTTTCTTCCGGAAAACTAGTTATCTAATCAAATCAATTTTACACAAATGTTCGTTCTTTATCAAGTATGTAAAACAACAAACTATAATGATCTAAGTAAAATGTTGGTAAGTTCTCTCAATGATTTTTTGCATCTGAAAGGGAGTATATAACCATTTGTATAGGTAACTCCCTAAATATATATATATACCTGTAGCTAACTTTGTGTTGGCATCCCATATTCTTCTGTGTCGTTTTCCAGTTGGAACATTGTTAACAAATTCGCAGGTAGTATTCATGCATCGTATCTAAAATATTATTACACACAATTACACATAACTCTGAATGCTAACTGAATCATAATTTAAAATGATTTTTGATAATAAATTTTGACAACAGATATGCTGGGAGGCAATTAAATAACAATGAGCTGCCCTCCTATCTCTTTGTAGTACATGTACCTTGCACATGTTTAGAGCTCCTATTTTCTTATTGTTAATAACTTGTGAATATATCAATAATTTTGGAAGGGGTGGGGCATTTTTGATAAATGTACATAAATTATAAAAGAGGGGCAGCTTAAAGATTTAGGCAGGTGACTTAGACTACTATTTTATAATAATCAATTCTCTCTCTCTCTCTCTCTCTAACATCTTCTCCTCTCTCTCTCTCTCTCTCTCTCTCTCGTGGGAGCTAACTCTAATAAACTGATTGAAAGCTTGTTTACAAACATATGTAGATTCAAAAAAAAAAAAAAAAAAAAAAACCACAATACGCATATAATGTCAGTTACTGGAAATGTTATTTAACCAAATGTGCACTGTTCAGCATAGGAATTATCTTTGTTGATAATGAAGCGTTATCTCGTCATATTTATGCCCACATTCCTCTCCATTTTGACAGTCTGTGTATCAGTTATTCTAACACAAAAAGCTATTGTACTTTTTTATAATAATCATTAGAACTTCATTCAATAAATTTTCAAACCTTTATAATGGCAGACAATCCAAAGTTGGTGATGTCGCAGGCGTGTGAAAGCTGAATGGGTAAACCGCATTTTTTACACCCTGCGAGGGCATCAGCTAACACCCCCAACTCAACAACATGCCTCCCCTCCCTCCAGTCGTTGCTAAAATTGTAGTTCGGGTGCACAGTGTCGTCTGTATCTGAGACTCGATAGCATCGAGCATAAACATGATCGTTGTAAATTACCGATAGATCTTGTCCTAGATTTCATTTGTTGCGCGCTGAAGTTGAAGATGATATCTTCTGCAATCTTTTCAGCTGTTTTTCGGATTTGAACCCCCTTTTTAACGATTTGCCCATCGTGATATTATATCTATAGGTCTACTGTCTGAGTGCTACACATCGCCAGGCCATGTTTATATATCGTCTGCTGTCGTCATTGTTTATCGCGGAAATAAGTGAAAACACGGCATGTCGTAATCTTTTTTTTTTTTTTCAAATAAAAGAAAGAGCAATCGTCTTTAGTAAATTTGTCAATAAAAATAAACATTTAGCCCATATATTTTATTTTTTTTATCTTATATATTTCATTTGAAGACTCAGATAGTCGCTGGGGTATTACGACATTTGCAAGATTTACTTCCGTTTCCACGAGTCAATTTACGTTAAAATCCTCATGATGCTAAGTACTTAAGACTTTCCTCTAGATTTCCTTTCGTGAAGGTTTCTGAAAGATCGGCTATACAATCCACAATAATACACTAGCAGAACTCAAATTCATATTTCCGGAGGAATGCGGACAATTTCAATAGAGATTTTTACTGTTGTTGTCAGGAATTTTACACACTAACTGTACAATTGTTACTCCTGAAAATGACGTCATGATAAGGCGAAGATAATAAACAGTGATCAATCTCGTAAGTCTCGGTCGGAATATAAAATAAGAGTTGTGCAAACCTGGATACACCAGAAGTGAGATTAGGTGCCTAGGAGGAGTCAGCACCCCCTGTAGATCAGTCACGTCATATATATCTCCCAGTTGATTCCATAAGCAAGAACATTTAGTCATCATTTCGCAAATTTTACGGTCGCTATAATGACCTTGTTTGCGATTACAAATTATCACTAAGTCATATGTTGACTGATTTGTTTCATATCCTGTTAGACTATCAATTTCCTACAAGATTTGACGACGGTTAATCCCGTTTTCTTTATTTCGACTAAAAGCTCACATCGGGTGTGACCGGTCAGCAGAGGATGCTTACTCCTCCATGGTACCTGATCCTGTCTTCGCTTTTGTGGGAGATCCGTGTTGCCCTACACTCGATTTTGTATATGTATTTATGGGTTATGATTACGTTAAATACCATGTTAACTTCGTCTATTTATATAGATTATCTATCATTAAAACAGGATAAAGTTGTCAATTGTTCATCTAGTATAATGTAAAGGCAAAGATAACGAACAGTGATCAATCTCGTAAGTCCTAAATATAATACAAAAACAAGAGTTGGGCAATCACGGACCCCTGGACACACCAGAGGTGGTATTAGGTGCCTCGGAGGAGTAAGCATCCCCTGTTAATATCATTTTTGCTATTGAAAAGTTTCCTTTAAAAATCATTGATCAATTAAATGCTAAAACATATTTTGCGATGCTTAATACAAACATTATATAACAATACATATAATTTTTGAGAATTTAATTGTGTGTTATTATTTCTCATTCTGATCCCGTTATTATTTCTCATTCAAGAAAATGGAAAATATTCATTAATATAGGTACATTAACTAAAAATTAAAACGTAAAGTACATAAAAGTTATTTTACTTTTGAGAAATGCGTGTTTAATATGTTTTTCAAATATTTTCCAAAAGGATCCCCTCGGGGTTTTTTTCTAATACTTTAAGTATTCTATCTCGAAATAAGAAATGCATAAATGTGTAAGCTCAGTCTAAGATCAATGTATTTACAATATTTATATCAAATCTCTTCATGATTTTAAAGGAATACTTTTTACCGGTAGTTTGAAATATTACTAAGTCCTTTTATGGAAAAAAAAAGCTTATATTATCCAATCAATATGACAATATCGAATGCACATCGTCAAATGGTGAGTAGGAAATGTATAAAAAAAAATTACAAAAATCCGTACACTGGTTTTTTAGAACATGCCCGGACAATATGACTAGGTCCATAAATAGGAAAAAAGTCTGTACATTCAAGAAAAAATGTCCAATCAATATGAAAATACCAGGTGCGTAATAAGTACATAAATTTTCAGAACAATACGTGCACTGGTTTCTTACAACCTGTCCGGACAAATTTTGTCTACAGACATGTTGATTCCAATATACGTCCAAACTTCGTTTGCGAGCGGCATGAAAATGTTCAACTTATTCAAAAGTTAAGCCCCAGTCCCACTGCCACGTTTCGGGCATCCCGTTTACTACGTTTTAAAAGTAGCAGCACCGTACTAATTAGTAGGAAAATTATCGATGCGTAAATGAAACGGCTATATACTGGCTAATACGTAGATCAGTCCTTCATCGATTTCCGTTTTATATGGTCTGCAAATCAACAGTGGGCCAAAAATTGAACCGTAGACGAAACGTAGAAAAACGTAGAAACGTACACGAATACGTAGAAATGCGTAATGGAAAGCGCAGCTGATGCGTAAGAGAAAGTGAGGATTTCTGTCTTGGTTACTTTAAATAAAAGCTACGTTTTCTATTAATTTTTACGTTGTGATAGTGTTTGTATCGTTATTGCACGTTTAGGACAAGCAGGTGAAGTCAGGTTCATTACGTTGTTGTAGGTATTATTACGTTTTGTATACGTTCTTCAAAGTCACAGTCCCACTGTTCCACGTTTCAGGCATCCCTTTACTAAGTTTAAAAAACGTAGCAGCACCGCTATATAGTTAGAAAAACGCTCGATGCGTAAATGAAACGGCTATATACGTTTGACTATACTAGACACCAATCCTTCATCGACCCGTATATATTGGTAGACAGCAATACAACGTGGGCAAAAAGATAAGAACGTAGAAGAAACGTGAAAAACGTAGCAGAAACGTACACAATACGTAGAAATGCGTATGAAACGAGCTGATGCTAAAGAATCAACCAACGGTTTTAAACGCAAATACGGTAGAATAACGTTATTAATGCGTGGGAAAAAACTAGTAGCCTTGGCTCAAACCTACTAAAAACTAGCTAATCGGGAGTAAACGTTGTCGGGATAAAACGTGGTCCATATGTGAGAACGTTACCAAAGTACTGATAAAACGTATCAAAACCTTGTGAAAGAGGCAACATGATAGCTCATGAGAAAACGGATACTCCTAGCACACGTAAGTCAACGTAAGTCAAACGTAGGAAAACCTAGTAAAAACCTAGTAAACGTGTCACTAATTTAAAACCGGACACAAATTTGTCACGAAACGTGGCGTTTTCAAAACGTAGTGAGAACCTGGACGCGAAACGTGACAGTGGGACTGGGGCTAAATCAAAGAGGAAGTGGTATCAAAACTTCCCGAGACACCCTGTACAAATATGCTCATATCTGTTTGAGTAACTGCGTATTTTCGTTTTCATTAAGTTGATTAAAATATAACTTTCAGCTGTTCAAATAGTGATTACATAACCGACAGCTCCGTCTCTCTGAATACTTCTGTACGCGGTCTCTTCAATTGCAACAACAGCGCGTAAAGTATAAACCAATTCAATATGTAGATATATATCACAAGTTCAACAGTCTCGTGTTACAATTTTGTGGTCGTTTAAATGATTTTTGCTGCAAATGCACGCTACTTGACAAATAATTAATGTGCAGGAATTTTAACAGTCGCGTTATAAAGTCGACAGGTTTCGCAAATTCCTATGGTCAATATAACGATTAGTGTGCCGATACAGACCTGTCATTGCATTAAAACAGACTAGTGCATTTCATGTATAAAGACGTTAATTTTGTAAATTTTATCTTACTGTATTTTAATATCTGATTGGTCAAATACAATTTCCGGAAATGCAATTATTTTGATATTTATTAATCTGGTTTGTATAGTTGACGTTCTTTATAACCTAATTACATGATATTTATAGGTTATAGACTTTGTATGGGAAAATATGACGACCGAGTTTTTTGCGCGGTACACGGAACCGAGCTTGGCGAGGTCCGTTCGCGCGCACAAAACAACGAGGTCGTCATATTTTTTCCATACAAAGTCTATGCCTTTTAATTATACTTTCAATTTCATTTAGAAACTAATATAATTTTATTTTTAACACTTTTTTCAATAGTGTAACAGACTAAGAGCTGAAAAACACGAAAAAATTTGAAACTTAAAGTATTTGTTGACGTTTAACAGTAACGTCAGGAAACACATCTACCCATAATGCCTGTGTCTTAGCACACAGACCCCTACCGTTTGACGCCACAACTTCTACCATTTTGGGAATTCCACATCCGCGATTACGCGCGGGCTAATTACATAGCGCAATAAGTGCACATTTATCATCAGAGATTTCATTTAATAAAAAGCATAGATTTTTAAAAATGGATTATTTTGCAACGTGCGTATTACAAGTATAGAGAAAAAAGAAGGAAAACTTGAACAAACATTTCAATATTTACAAACGGGATGCAGTTTGGTTTGAAAGAAACTCGACGCTAAACGTGACGTCACAATGCACAGTTGACGTCGGCTGGCGTTGTATTCCTCGCGTAGTTCGCGGAAATTCCATCCCACAATCCTATATGGAAGAGGTTAGTTTTGCGTGCGGAAACGACCTCGGCGGAAGTTGGTCAGGAAACGTGCTCTATTATGAGTACAGATCAACTTTCCAATTTTGTTCAAATATGACGTCAGCTGCGGGCCGAAAATTTCCGGGCATATATCGTGTGATATTGGCCGCAAACTTCTAAAGGAAAAAGGGAGATGAAATTGAAAGTATATAATAATATTAATAATTTTTATATTTAATGTCAACCCATAAACAATAATGATCATTAATCATATAGTGAGTATTTACCGCCTAAAGGATGTTTGTGCTAGAGGTTTTTGAAAGGAGGAAACCGAAGTAGAAAACCCATTCCGAGTGAACCCCCCTATACCCTCTTACATGCAACCACTGCCGATCCCTCGGATCGAACACGGGCCGCAGTAGTGAGAAACGGGTGTGTTAACCAATATATATGTTACCCGCACACTACTAATTAAAAGATTTACATCGCCTTTAAGCTAAGTTACAGACCTATATGCAATAAAAAACCGTGTATTATAAGACACTTCTATTTATGCCTCCGCTCCGAAGGAGAGGGGATATACCGTGTTACCCTTGTCCGTCTGTCATTCCGTCCATCTCACAATTATATCAGCCTTTTTTCGTAACATAATTCTCAGCAACCATACATCACAAGATACTAATTATTTGCATGAAGCTTTATATAGGTATGGTGTATTGTCGGATGTATTTTCAGATTCATCGGACATCTAATTCCTGTTTGTCGAGAACTTGGAATTACGTAAAACTAAATTGACATCTTTAATATATTCAATTAAAGCAGGGTATTACTATTGAGCACTGGCTCACAAATGTCTTTAAAGACATGTGACAATGAAAGTGTAAACCGACCCAATGTACCTGTATGTTATATGACATAATATGTCCCAAACTTTAATGATTATATAATATACCTGTAGAAGAACAGTATACTTTGTACTATTTCGAATGTAAAGGCAAGGATAACGAACAGTGATTCGTAAGTCCTAAATATAATACAAATACATGAGTTGGGCAATTACGGACCCTGGACACACCAGAGGTGGTATAAGTGCCCAGGAGGAGTAAGCATCCCCTGTTGACCGGTACACCCGCCGTGAGCATAGCCTTGATCAGCTAAATGGAACAATCCGTAGTCAAGTCAGTGTGTGTGAAAAACGGCTTACAATGGCTATGAAACACATCAGACAGCATTTGACTCAATGTAATCATATTGGTAAACTAAATCGTATAACGGCCATAGAATGTACGAATGATGCCTTTAAACGTGACTGTTTGAAACAAATGTATGTTTTCTTACAAAGCGTTCTATACAAATGTAGCATAGTTATTCATGGCATACTTTTATTTTTCATTTATTAGGGAGCTATTGCTGGTGGAATCGTCTCCTTAGCGTTTTACCTCTGGATGTCCATTGGTAACATTTTGGTCAGCAATATGGGAGTAGAGGAAAAGCTTAATCCAGCTCCGGTAGACAACTGTTTTGGTAATTTCTCCCCGGCGATTGGTTCATCAGAGTCTAACCTATCTAGATACGATGGGTTCCATAACCATACACAAAGGAATTTCAACACCCAACCAACAACATTGTAAGCTATGATCCCCAAAGGGATTTATTGATCTGCTGTATAGGTCAAAGTGGATGATCTTAATTTGTTTGAGCATGTGTGTGTTGTAAAGATCTTCATCTTCGAATACGACTTGATGGCTAATGCAGATTTTGATTACTCAAGCATTAATTTTTCTCGAATAGCTATCATGCATCGAGTTTTGAGTAAATATAAACGATATTCAGGAGAAATATCAATGTCACATGTAAGTTTCATTAATCAAATTAAGTAATTTCTTATGAGAATGTAAGAGCATTACGTACTGCAAAGAATGATACAAATTTTATATCCTATTCTAAAATTGTTCACTTACGTAGACGTCACCAGCTTAAGGTGAAATGAACAAAATACATGCATGTCGCTTATGACCGGGCAGATAGAGTTCTTTATCGTGGCAACGCCCACAATTAAGGACAAGGGGATTTCGTTTTAAAGACCATATCTGAGAAACAAGTGACTTTCATTTCTAATGCATTTCGTGTGCTTGGCGAAGGAAGTCACTATCTGCTATCTTAAGCTAATCTTATATATGATATAAACAAAATAACCTGAAGCAAGTTCGAAGAATGTACGACTCCTTTTTGTAACCTGATACATCTAACACACAATTGCCGTTGAAAACAATATACCGAAAAAATTAACCTCTTAGATTTGACGCTGTGCCGGAAAAAAATAATTGAACCTGAGCCTCCAAGTTTTACTGGGATCGAACTCGATCCTCCAAGCATTCGGAACACTGAAAATGTCTCACGCACTCGATATTGACCTCAGATGTATTAAAGTGGCCGCCATGAGTGAATCTGATGCATTGGTACGTAACGCAATGCAATAAATTCTGACGTCATAGTATGGAATGCATCAAATTCACTCATGACGGCCACCTTATTACATCCGAG
This sequence comes from Ostrea lurida, assembly GCA_903981925.1. NCBI lineage: Eukaryota > Metazoa > Mollusca > Bivalvia > Ostreida > Ostreidae > Ostrea > Ostrea lurida. The sequence continues at coordinate 7,434 of CAJDSM010017368.1, read as the reverse complement.
GTCAATTTCGAGTATGCAAGATATTCTCGGAGATCTGAATGATCCTCCAAGTTGACATGGTACTGCGATCTTATATTGACTCCTCAAAGTTGATGCGGAGTCAGGATAGAGAATACAACCTGAGCCTCCAAGTTGACGTTGAGTCGGGATTGAGTTTATTTTAAATCACGACTTTATTTCAATCAATGTTTCTGAATAATTGTGATATTTTTTTTTTCATATGCAGAGAAGGTTTCAATAAGATTTACAGCTTGTCTTTTCAATGGTTTGATCTCATCGCCGTTTTACTAGTTATTGTTGTCGGTTTGATCGTCAGCAAAATCGTAGGTAAGTCTGGCAAACATATGGTTAGGTATATAGCTTGGTTTTCTAATTAAGCATTGGAAAAATGTTTTATTTTATAAACACAGATATATAAGGTATACTTCGCTTAACTGATAAAACAATTGTTGAACGACACAAAAATTGTAAAGATTATTTTCCAAGGTACACATAAGATTCTAAAAGTATTTCCAGATTGTTTTTCAGTTACATGTATTTTGTTGTTCGATCTAGAACTGAATTGATAATATCCTTTATTTTCCGTAAAATGTTTGGGAAGTTGACAGGGGTGGTGAACTTTAAAAAAAAAATTGGACAACATTGTTAGCTCACATACATACTTCCAGGATGTTGCATCTAACTAAAATTGGGACCACGTGATGAAAATACTGGATTAATTGTATATGTGCATCAAGTCGAATAATAGATTTTGGATAACAATATTTAAATGTAGAAATTAAATTACCAGTCAAAGTTTTTCAGCACAATGAATTAGAATTAAATATGTTCCTTTAAAATAGTATATGTTATAATAAGTATTAAAACTATACGTGAAACCCCACCACAAATTTGTTTCGGAAGTATTGTCAGTATTTTAAAAGTATATATTTATAAATATTAATTAAATGTTCAGTTTATCGTGAATGTTGTTTGGATGCTACATGTATATATGACTATCTTGTAAACACACTCAGTTGATGTGGTAACTACGTAAACATATTTTTAAGGTGCCCCTAAGGAAGAGGATGTCGATGCGAGATACGTCTTGAGTTTTACAGAGCAATTTTTCCCGTATCTACCCGAAAAAGTTAAATATGTACTTTCTTGTAGTTCAACAATACCAAAGGGCTTAAAGAATATTTATATTTCCATGTTCTTGCGTTTGACATAAGTACAAATTATTTTCTCATGAATGCGCTGCACTGAACATTACGTCTATGAATCCTGACAAATATAGTATTGTAACCTCCATCTTAACGAATGGGAAGACCGACAAAATGAAAGTGAAAATGTTTTGAAAATGCATGCGAGCATGAATTGCAATGTTTGACACGCACAGTGAATTTCAATTTAAAGTTTATTTCAGAAAGACCCGTAACTTTCACTTTTAATGTGGTCGCTTGTCGAAGGAATTTAAGTAACTAAATACTCCATATCGTGTTTATATCTCTCAACACATTACCACCTGCATTTCGTGTTTATGTCTCTCAAAGTATTACCACCTGCATATCGTATTTATGTCTCTTCAACTACTTTAATACTCAAAACCATATTCTACATATGACCAGTTTTTAAATCGAGACAGGCTACTGAAAAATAAGTTGCTGTTACACGGTTTTCAAGGCCAGCATTTCGCTAATAATGACCTACTGTAGAAGAAGAAATATTCGTCATGGATTAAATTTCGTTAATTTCGTTGTCAGCATAAATCAAAGAAATTAAGTCCCTGACAAATTTTTACATTTTGTAACCCAAATTAAATGGGGTTTTTTTTTTCATTATTATTATCGGAAACATGTTATATAAATGTATGTCTCTGTTGTTATTCACCATTCATATTACATGTAAACATCGCAAAAACTTTACATGTATACAAATGATTATAAACAAGCAGGAATAACTGAAAATTGTCCGTTCCCGCCAATATGTGCTAGATGTTCACTCAATTTTATTTTTCTGTATTCCGGTTGATGGATGTGTTGCTTATGTATACGTATCCTGGTCCGAAGTGTGGTACCGGTTTCACCAATGTAGACTGTCCACATCCTCCGCAATATTATACAGTAAATGACGTTTTGGGAAGCACAAGACATGTCGGTTTTTATTTCAAAATTACGGTTTCCAATTTTGAAAATATTTCCTTCTTTGATGTATGGGCACGTCCGCATCGGCGATCTGAACATTATGGACTGAATGTGTGGTATTACGATTGAAAGTAAGATTGGCATAATATTCGGCGGAGACTTTTGGGTTGTATTTTACTGTTGATAAACTGGAAATCTTGAAGAACTTTAGACATTCTGTTGTCAGTTTTGAGAATCCCATTCAGATGTTTAACGAAAGGCGAATATTTTTGTTTTGAGGATTGTGATAGTTACAAGAGGGATAACTTTTTGTCGATAAATTTCCGTGTACTTGGTTAATAAGTAGTTTGCGATCAATGTTTTTGGCTTTTTCAATTCCATCTTGGATAATGTTTTTAGGGTATCCTTGATTTAGAAGGTATTTTTGCATTTCTATCGACGTTCATTTCGTTTGGTTTCGTCGCTAACTATATGGTGCAGATTCTAACGTGCTAAATTGTAGGGAAATAGAGCGTTTGGTGTGTCGGGGATGACATTATCCGAAATGAAGGTACTGGTGGGTGTCCGTGGGTTTGTAGTAAATATCAGTGGACAAATCATTCCATGGTGTGTTATAGAAATATCCAGAAACGAATTTCTGCTGACTTTCTTCCATTGTGAATTTGATGTCGGGGTCTAGTTCTTGTAAGAATGAGTAGAATGTTTCTAAAGGCATGTTGGTTTCTTTCCAAATATAAGACAAGTCATCTAGGTATCTTTCCAGTTGTTTTTGGTGTTATCAGCTATGTTCAATTTTCTTTCTTACTTTATCAACTAACTTATAGGATCAGATATTTTTTGGGTGCATATGCAATTATGGTTTCGGTGGTCGAGGATGACATAAAGAGTAACAAAGAATTTGAATTCGGGTATTACAAATTAAATTGTTATTACTACCTAGTTTACTAATCGGCTCTAGTAAACTGAATTTTATTGAAAGGGATAAGCAATGAGACACAACCTTCATGCCCCGGAAGTACACGACAGTCGTGTATATCTGTACAAAGAGTTGTTGTTCTTATCAAAATGTATTGTAAACGTATTATAACTGACTTATAAACCAGTTTACACATTTTTAGAAATTCTGATATGACGAGATTAAATCCCGACATATTTGTTTTTGGTATCAAAACAAAGAAGGTTTAACCCGATGAATATTTGTACTTCTACAGTAATTTGCAAAAACAAGCTATCACGTGGTAGAATACTGTCGGAGTGTTTCAAACCAATTGTTAGACCGTTCTCTAAGCATGAATACTCCGTTTACATGCTAAAGTTATATGGTTCACGGCAGGTGTGACTGTTCAACACTGAATGCGTATCCCACCTAGGTACCTGGTCCCCGACCTGGTCCCACTTCTGGTATGGCCAGGGATCCGTGCTTGTCCCTCTCTTGTTTTTTTTTTATCTTGGTTTTTTTTTTGTGTCTTGTATGGGGTTAATGAGATCACTCGCTTTTATTTTCTTCGTTTGTTCACTGAGCTGTTATACTAGCCTCGATTTTACACAGTGTCGAGACAGAGAATGCACCCCGAGGTCTCCGTTTGCAAAATGAGCACATTAACCCACAGCTACCGGTGTATTTTGTGTTTATGTTGTCGATATAATTAGTAAATGTTGATCATTGTTGAACTTTTACATTTAGAGACGGAAACAATTACAAACTGAAGATTGCCAAAATAACCAAGATCGCCAGATTGATATCAAAGATCACAACGACTCGTTAAACGAACGACCACTTGACGGCACAGAACAAAATACACGACTTTGAAGCTGTATGGTCAGCTATATATTTTTATAGTGCTATTTCTTTTACTCAAATTGAAGTTTTTAGTGATAAACACGTCTACAAGAATCTTGTTTCTAAGTGTGATGAAAATTCGCAACAGTTTGTGTTTTGCTTTTTAAAATCTGCGGAAGTCCAAGCACTGTATCTTCCAATCACGTACCTTCATTTACAAGATGCGCACGCATCCCAATTTTTTACAGCTGTTTATGTTCACTTCTGCATTTTTGAAAAAGCCCATTCTCATTAGACATACATTTTGAATAAAAATCAATCTGAGGTTTATCAGAGAAAAATTTGGACCATACAGCTTTAGAAGAAGAAAAATATTCATTTTGTGTATATGGAATATAATGTGTATATGAACCTTTATTGGTGTTGCACATGCTTTTGTCATTGAGTTTGATTAAAATATCCTTTTAAAACACTGTTAAGAGGTTTTTTTTATTTGTTCTGGTAGATTATTTTTTAACTTACTGTGCAAGGCAATCTTAAAAGATTTCAAGACATGAAAGAAACGAACAATGATCAATGTCACATGTCCCAAACAGAATACAAAATAAAAGGTGGGCAAACACGAACCAGTGGATACATCAGAGGTGGGATAAAGTATTTGTGATTGAGTATACCAAAGATGATAAGTGATAAGTTAGCTAGTAGCAAACAGGTTGATTACAAATCTAGTAATCGATCAGCAGAGTGGTATCAGGTGTGTAAAGACGACGCTTTGTGTTGCTGATTGAATACACGATAAAAAATAATAAATGATGAGTCAGCCAACAACGAACATCGGCATAAGATAAATCAAAACTGAATGTAAGGGAGATAACTACGAGCTGCTTATTGAGTACAAAAGCAGATGCACCGAGCACACAAGTAATATCAATTCAAAAATCAATATCATGTCGACCGATTGATTGATTATTTATGTTTTACGTCCCACCGAGAATATTTCACTCATATGGAGACGTCACCAATGCCGGTGAAGAGCTACAAAATTTAAGCCTATGCTCGGCACTCAGGGCTTTTGAGCAGGGGAGGATTTATCGTGCCACACTGCTGTGACACAGGGCCTCGTTTTTCCGGCTCATCCGAATGACCGCCCCATTCAGTCGCCTCCTACGACACGCAAGCGGATGCTGATGACCTATTCTAACCCGGATCCCACTCATAAATCTCCACACGTCATCATGAAAGTGTTTTCAACTATTCGGATTAATAAATTTAATTCATATAATATACATTAGATATTAGGGATAATTAAACACAAGAGAAATTTGATATGAATGAGAGGTGAATATTACTTACAATAATATTATGAAATTGAAAACAGTCAGATTGATTTTATTTAATAAAATGAAAGTCATTAAGCGGAACTTCTAATTAGAAATTTAATTAAACAATATTATTCAACACAAAATTTGATCCAGAATGGATTTAAAAATCGTGAATACTTTAATTAATTAACAGTTCAAATAATTAATGATTCCCTCCTTTTTGTACTACTGGCACTCGATGTTCTGGGGTTAACCGGGATAAAACAGTATATGCATGTATGATTTTCCCATTTATCATATTCTGTGTGTTTGTCTGTCACCAAATTTCACCTAGATTATGAGATTTTTCTTCATCTATCATCCATTTGAAATTAAAGAAAAATGTAATGTACAATTCGTGTTCTACAATTCTAAATGTTGTTTGTCTATACTAGCCTGTCATTTTCTGAAAGCAGTGCAAATGCTACATCAAATGACAAATTGCTTTATGCACTGAGCAATAGAAGACTGACAAGCACATTGATACTTCATATTTTGGATTCAAAAGCATCAAATATGTCAGGTCATAAACCCTCGACCATTCCATAAAAATTGGCGAAGTAAACAATGTGTTAAAGTTATCATAGTCCCAAACACATATATACAAAATCGAGTGTATGGCAACACGGACCTCCGACAAAAGCGAAGGCAGGATCGGGTATCATGAAGAAGTAAGCATCCTCTGCTGACCGGTCACACCCGCCGTGAGCCCGTAGTTGAAACAAAGTAAACGGGGTTAACCGTCGTCAAATCTAGGACGAAAATGACAGTCTAACAAAGGGTATGAAACACGTCAGTAACATATGACTTAATGAGTAATCGTATCTATGAAAGTGATAATCATAGAAAAAAATATATCATCACACCAATATTCCAACATTAAGTGCACCTTTTCGTAGGCAACGAGAAGAATACTGGATTAGGAAACTAGGCACTGCTTTTCCATATGTGTGCAACGACAATATTAGAAGCATAGGGAATATTTCCAGCCCACAGTGTAACAATGTGAATGTGATGGACTTTTTACCAATACACCTAGACGTAAACGTAGTCATGGACATCGTTTGTACAAACAACCCATAATACATTATGTTTCCTTGGACTCCCTTTTACCTACGTGGAATAAACCATTGGGTCCACATCATATTCGCATCAAATTTTACTCTGTTTTTTTGAAAATTTTGTATGAATTACAAGAAAAAACTAAAGCTAGCGCCAACTTGGATTCCTCAACACCGGAATACAGACTTGATTATATGATTGTGTATGTTGCCTATCACAGACTCTTTGCTCCACCGCTTGTTAGTGGTGAAAGTAAACTCAAGAAACCTCGCCGATTCCTACACCTCAAATTTGAAAATAACACATCAACAACATATGCATCCTTAACCATAAAAAGGTACAGTCCTGCATTCCACCCTACCGGTATTTTAAGATGAAATCCACACCTTGTATTTCATATAGATATCATTCCACTATTGCACCCAAGGTTTTTTGTTGTTGTTGTTGTTGTTGGGTTGTTTTTTTCATTATTTATTTTTTTTCAAGTCATATAAACAAATTAAATATACAATAACATTGCAATCTATAACATTACACTATTGCACCCAAATTATTTAATTACAAACAGACGTAGCACTGCCTAGATATTGAACAATTACAACGAAATCCTCCAAAGTGTATATGTACATCACCCTCTTCCTCATTCAATTATAATGCTGCTAGTCATACATGTATGTTTACTGGGGATATAAATATAGTCCAAGATGACGATCTTAAAGTCCCTTATTTTAAAAGGTCCTAAATTCCGAGAACTTCGCTCATTTAAATGGAGACATAATTTCATGACTATCATGAATTCTGTGGAAGAATACGCCAGGCGTTGGATAACATCTGCGGGAGAGCAGCTTGACACTAAAGATGCGACCAGTTCTAACCTCTCGCCCAACCAGTCATGGAAAGCAGTCATGAGAACTGCTTTAAGTTAACTTAGAGCAGACGCAAAGCTGTCATAAGCAGTCATATACCTGTTCTAAGTTAACTTAGAGCTGTTCTACGTTAACTTAGAGCTGACACGAAGCGGTCATAAGCAGTCACAGACCTGTTCTAAGTTAACGTTGAGCGGTCATAGACTAGATTTCAAAAATTGACTGCATCAAAACGTATG
>CAJDSM010017366.1:33371-48973 GCA_903981925.1 Ostrea lurida | reverse complement strand
GCGAAATGGGAAGAAATGGATGACGTGTAAACTATAAAGAAATCAACCACTGAGGAAAAACCCAAATTGGATTTTACTCGCGATCACAAGCATTTGAGGACTTCAGAGAATGACATGATCACTGCCCGTTATCTCCACATTTTCATGGATTCAAAACATGAAAGTTTGGTGTTTTTGGAAAACAGGGCATGTTGCCCCCCTTCTTAAAAAAAGACAATCTATCCATCTTTTGAAATCAGTTCGACTATTTAATTTCTGGTCAATGATCAAATACAATACCAGAACTGATTTGTGTGATCTTTCCCACAGTGCATCCAAATTTGACTACCATTTACCATTCAGAGTTTTCTTTGAACTGGTCCTTATGGGGTTGGTTACTTTGTGTATTACTTTTTTTATTGGTTTGTTTGTTGTCAATACCATTGACATTTTAAAATGAAATCTGAAGTGTCACTGATGAATTATAAGGATTTATGATACTCAGCACTGTTTAGCAATGTTTATTTCTTGTTTGTCCTACTCTATATTTTGTATTATTTATAGGGCTTTTATGGTACCGTTCACTGTTCATTACCTTCACTTTTACCTTCAGTGTATTAAGATTTTATTATTTATGATATCTTTTATATCTTAAGTTTTGTTTTTAAGAGAATGATTAAAAATTCAGCACAGGGTAAAAACCATACACGAAACGGCGATATTTTCTTGCAACGTTAACTCTAAACCTAATTTTGTTGATCAAAAAAAAATAAATACATTGATTTTTTTTTACCTAAATTTTGATTTTAAAAATCTTTTCCCATTCAATACATGAAGATGGTTTAGAATTTAACAAGATAAATTTTATATTCGTTATGGGTTTTATGGGACGGATCGTCGTTTGTTGTCTTCATTACTTCATTAAAAGAAAGATTTCCTTTAAATATGTCAACTCTATAGACGGCATGAAGTCATATAAATTTTCACCATTGTGTGTACATTTGGCATAACCAGGCCTCAAAACCCTACATTGAGAATAAACTTGAGTCTAAATTTAGAATCCAATAAACTTTTGGAATTTAAAGTAACTGGAATTATATATTTCAAAGAACAGATGGATACTAAAGGTTTTCATCATATTTTTAAATCCTATTTTTATTTTATTTCTATTACAAGATATTGCTTATAATTCAGCTCGAAAAACATCATTTTCTGGACATTTGATCTTATTTCTATAAATATAATTTGGTGTCATATCATATTTTAAGAAATACGAAAGATTTTTGCATAATGTAGAATCAAGATCTATCACATATTCTCCAAATTGGAAATGACGGAATTCTGAAACATGATCAAGCTAAATGTATGATATCATTTTTACTGTTTTCAATTCCATCTCAATGTCCTGTCAGAGATGGTCTCAGAAGATATGACAACATAATGGGAATGCTTACACGTTAATATTGAAATGTTGAAATAATACAAACCCGCGGGGATCCGGATTAGAATAGGTCCTCAGCATCCCCTTGCGTGTCGTAAGAGGCGACTGAATGGGGCGGTCATTCGGATGAGACGGCAAAAACCGAGGCCCCGTGTCACAGTAGGTGTGGCACGATAAAGATCCCTCCCTGCTCAGAGGCCCTGAGAGCCGAGCACAGGTCTAAATTTTGCAGCCCTTAACACCGGCAATGGTGACGTCTCCATATGAGTGAAGTATTCTCGAGTGGGACGTAAAACAGTAAATAATCAATAGAATAATACATATGGTATAAGAATTATTTGTATTTCTAGATAAAAAAAAAAAATACCTGATCACTGTACTTGGTTGCATCCAGAGAGCGGGGAGTGGTAAGACCGGTTTTAACTCATTATTTTGGCATCTGTTTACACTTGCACATTTACCTGTTTAAACTTGTACATTTACCTGTTAAACTTGCACATTTTACAAGATCGAAATGTCCAATTCAAGGAAACGGGTACATTCTCCCCAAATGTTTGGGCTGGGCTTACAGTGGGCATGTATCTTGCCTTCTTTGTAAATCTGTTTATCAGTGGAGGATCGACATTTGCGTGTTGATACAATGTCATAAAACATCAAACGTTTGAGTTGGTAACACGTTTGCCCCAATTCTAGTGACACATTAGAAAGGCCGTCTGTTTTATTGATATATTCCGCAAAACTAAATAATTAGACATAGTCTCGTTGTGAACAACGAGGAAGTCTTCCGTCTATCTTTCGTCCCGCCATATTTCAAAGCAATTAAATGCATACCTAAAACTTCCGACAAATTCTACTAAAATTTAAAAAAAGCCATGTTTTACAGAGGAATGCCAAGATGCAATTAAAGCTCGCAAAAAGGCAAAAAGAATACTCAATAGATCACTCTCTTTAAATTTGAACATATATCGTATTTATGGAGTAATGGCTCGAAGAACCACAAATACAAGTTAACGAAAATCACGGAAATCATGTGTCTTGAATCTAAATTCGCATATTCCTATCAATAAGATTTGGAATGCAGCAAGGAAAACGTTCCGCGAACAAATGTCAACATCTAAAAGTAGGGAATCAAATAATCACTATATCTAACAAAATAGCTAATACAATTTCTAAAAACTCATCAAAAGACAATATGCGCCCAATTTTATTTTGAATAAACGTACAAAAGAACGGGAAACATTGGATTTTACATCTGAAAACAAAGAATGCTATAACAAAGCATTTACTTATGTTGAGTTACTAAAATCTTCAGAAAATTCTCAGGATACATCTATAGGTCCAGACCAGATCCATTATCAAATTATAAAAAAACCTTTAAATCCAACAAAGAATGTCTTCTGCAAATCTTTAACATTATCTGGGGGATTGGTAATTTTCCATCTTCCTGGTCGCAAGCTACAATCATCCCCATTCCAAAACATGGAAAGGATCACTCGGATCCTAACAATTATCGCATGATAGTCTTAAAATAAGCTACGTATGTAAAACCATGGAACGGATGATTTATGAACGTTTAGTATGGTTTCTTGAAATTAACCATGTTTTAACAGATATACAATGTGGCTTCAGGAAAAACAGAAGCACAATCGATCAGTCAGTAAGACTTGAAACCTATATTCGAGATGCCTTTGTCAACAAAGATCATGTCGTTTCAATATTTTTTTTTGATTTGGAAAAAGTATACAAAACCACATTGAAATACGGTATCTTAAAAGATCTTTATAATACTGGCTTTAAAGGACATCTACCAAACTTAATCCAAAATTTTCTAGGTAACAGACATATCAATGTACGCTTAGGATCAACCCTTTTAGAAAATTTCGAACAAGAAATGAGCGTTCCACAAGGAAGTATTTTATCGGTTACATTATTTAGTATTAAAATAAACAATCTGGCTGAAGTCATAAAAACGATTTCCTTGGAAGTCTATATTTTGATGACTTTGTTTCATCTTATAAGTCTAAAGACTCCAATTAAAGTTGTAAAAGAAATTCTTTGGTGTCATTTTCGATAATAAACTTTCGTTCAAACCGCATATAGCAATGTTCACAGAAAAATGTACAAAGACTCGTAATATAATAAAAGTTGTAGCGACCACAAAATGGGGAGCAGATAAAAATACTCTCTCCCACCTGTATCACTTTTTGATCAGGTCTAAACTAGACTACGGTTCTAAAGTATATGGAGCGGCAAGAACATCATATATTAAAGCTCTCGATGCAATCCATCATCAAGGTCTTCGACCGCGCACAAGAGCTTTTCGAACCTCTCCTGTAGACAGTTTGTATGTCGAGGCAAACGAACCACCTCTAGATCTATATAGAATAAAACTCCTTTTACAATACATACTTAAATTAAAAGCTAACACTGACAACCCTGCATTTGACTGCGTCCTCCATCCACAGTTTGAAGATTTCTATGACAAAAACAAGAAATGTATAAATTCAAATGGTTTACGAGTTAAAAAGAAACACATATATGATTCTGACTTACCATTGGGTATTGTAAAACACTCAACATGTTCTGAAATAACACCATGGAAATTAGTAAAACTTTGAGTAGGCACATCATTTCAACATATAAAAAGTCTGAAACAAATCCCGTAGTTTTCAAACAAAAATTCTTCAAAATGAAACAGGCCAAACATTCTACGATTGATATGTATACAGATGGATCAAAATACCAAAATAAAGTCTCTGCTGCTGCAGTAATAGCACACGATGTGTTCTCTGCAAGACTTCCAAACGACACAACAATTGATACAGCCGAAGTAAAGGCTATTCAACTGGCTTTTGAGTATATTAATTTTTTTAATGATAAGCATTTTACCATATTTTCATACTCTCTATCTTGCCTACAGTCAATAAACAATATGAACGTTGATCATCCATACATTTTAGAAACCGTATAAGCAGAACTTTTAGCGAGGATTTAATTCTGACATTATTAGCACTATCTTCTAAGTAAACAAGGTAAAATAATCGAGTTCTGCTCGATCCCAAGTCACATTGGTATCCATGGCAACACTAAAGCAGACAAAGCGGCGAAAAATGCACTTCAATACGATATTGTACACTATAAAATGTTCTATACTTATATAATATACTTTATAAAACTGCATATTTTCAATTCAAGTCTCCACCCTGCATTTCTACAAATATACTGCCACGATTGCATCCAAACTTTAACTACAAGCAAACTCTGCAGTGCCTAGATATTGACAATATTATATTTAATCCACCCACTTGTTCTTGTTCGTCTTCTTCTTTCAACTATAGTCCAACTGGACATGCCATTACATGTGTTTGTAAATATAGTTGAAAATGGGGATCTAAGATCACTTATCTTAGCAAGGTCCTAAATTTAGAGAACCTTGGTCATTTAATTGGCGACAGAACTTCATCTCCATTATGAATTCTGTCGAAGATTATGTCAGACGATTGGTCAAATATGAAAAAGAAGAACTTGATACTTTATCAGAATGGATTAAAAGTATAAGAAGAATATTGAAATCCCATTTAGACATATACGTATCAAAGTCCGTACCAGCTATCCTTATGTGTATCGTAAACAGGTAGTAATCAATGAATTAGATAGGTTTCCTGAGGAATATGTTTTGGTTCCAGCCGACAAAGCTTGTAACAATATTGTTTTTGTGTGTACGTTTCATTACTACAACTACATTTTAAATGAACTTGTTATTAACTCCGCATTTGGTAATCGTACTTACACTCCTATTACTCTTTCAAAAGACAAAATTCTTCAAAATCATGCTTCTGTTTTAAACACATTAATATCCCAGTAAATAGGATGGAAGAATATGAACTACAGTACATATACTGGATTCCAAAACTTCATAAAACCCCTTACAAACAAAGATACATTGCTGGATCTAGTAAACGTTCCACCAAGCCCCTGTCTTTACGCCGGAGTAAGTTACTGACACCAGTCAAGGAGCAACATCAGAAGTAATGTGAAACTACACATGCCAGAAGTGGTATAATATAAATCATATACGGTACCAATTTTGTAAATCAAATGTGGATTCTAAAAACCTCTAAAGAATTTCTAGTGAATATGAAATCCCAGAACCTTTCACATATCAACAATATAAAAACATATGCCTTTTCAACACTTTAAATGACACTTCCTCGCGAAAATTAAAGACAAGGCTTTGTAACATTATATTATTATGATATTCACATAACTTTTAGCAATACTTCAATGTAAAATTAAGTTCAATCATCCCTTTAGACACCTATACGTGGATTGTTATGTTTGTTGGACCTCAGATCTGTTTCCTTACTTCCAACACTAAGTTCTACACTGAGATAGCCGCCTATACAGTTCAGATCTAGTATAATCATCCAACGTGTTAGTATCCAGATAATATCGTTGTAGCGTTACCCTTAGCTCCAATTTTTTCTATCTCCATAAAAACTCATCTTATAACTTCCACTAAATGTTTTTGATGCTCTCTTATATCTACTAGTTGCGAATCTTGAGCAATCACTAAAGATCTCAATTAGCAAAATTTGGTTTAAGAAAATATTCTAAATTAATTTTATCTGGTAATTTTTGGATTAATCAGTTTATAAGAATAAATGTCTGCCCATATGTTAATTAATTATGAGGTATATTGTCTAAATAGATGTTGTTGTCAATATTCATTTAGGACTACACTGATTTGTATGAGAGAGAGAGACCAATTACTTTTTCCTGACTAATAAATACAATGAAATCTGAAGTGTTCCAAGTATTCCTTTGCCAATCTTTTAAACTACCTGAGCTGAAGGCTCAAGTAAGCTTTTCTGCTCAAAAGATTTGTCAGTGTGTCTAAATGAGTTTCGTATCATGTTGTTTGTATATACTTTTTAAACATATCTTATCAGTCTTTGCACTCCAGCAATCCTATGGGTCAATTTACATAGTAACTTGGTCCAAAATCATCTTTGGGTAAAAGGGCTCTTCAAAGATAGAACGGACCTGACACCCTTCAAACGGACGAGATTAAGTTTCAGACAAAAAAATTTGTGGTGGTCTCATTTCAAAAATCTAAGATCCACCAGGTGGTTCATTAGTAAAAGCTGTGAATTTTATATTGATCATATTCCTCGATATAGTGAAGATCTATATATATTGGTATCAAATTCATGCCACACATTGATTTTGGAGCTCTCACCAGCAAGTTAGCAGGGGGATCAAAGTTTTTGATACCATGCTGGAATTGTATTAGGGAAATCCTTATATCAAATAACACTTGGTGACCAGACAGCTGAAGTTTATATGAAGCTTCCCTGTAATGTGTGGATAATCAAAGCTTTGTTCAAATCATGACCCCGGGGTATGATGGGGCCCATAATAAGTGAGAGAGAGGCTTAATGTCATCCTTATGGCTTACCAGAACAGAAGATGGTGTGGGTACAGACGAAGTGTTGTAGCGCATACCCTTCTTAAATGAATATATTTCAGTTATATTAGCCTTAACTTGTGATCCTTTTGTAACGAATAATAAGGGTGAACACATGTTTTAAAACCCGGATGAAAGATTGATTGATTAATACCCTTTTCCATTACCACATATCCACTTCTGAGCCTAAAGCCAAGGTCACCAGGTGTAACCTTCTTGAACAATACAATGCTTTGAAATGCACTGTACTTTCAATGAAAGGTATGAATTTGCATAAGGAAAAGACTGCGTGAATTTAATAAGTTCAAATATATAATTCTAGGATTTACCTAGTGAATATCATTTAGAAAACCTTTCGAGTGCTATAGGTTAGAACTAATTTTCTTTTCGCTAAATATTGACTTCTTACTATTTTATCTCATGATCGCTAATTATTTTTTTCTGAAAAGAAGGAAATTTTCATCTTTATTTCAATCACTTGGGAAATATTTGCAGATAATGCTAACCGCTTTTCAGCTAACTCTGCAGTACCTTTTGATTATATGGGATTACTTATGATAGTCCACAGGGAGCTTTTCCTGGAGTTATTAGAGCACCTAAGCGACACGTGGTTAGTAACGATTAGAATTGCTTGCATTCATCGACAGTATTACCAAAGTTTGAAACAAAAGCATGCAGAGAGAGGGTTTGTTAGAGCTGGGGTGGGAGGGTGGGTGATTGAGAGTATGCCTTCAATTCGCAAGTTTGCGTACTATTAGGGATGCTGGTCGAGAACTTTTGGTGTATCAATATGAGACAATTGGAGACTATATCAGAACTGGACCGTTCGTGAATACACGTCACTCACGATCAGGATCGACCTCACAAATTTTGTGTGATCAAAAACAACATATTACTTGAAAATTTTTTTACGCTACAATTTTGATTTAAAAAATCTCCTTTTATCGTGTGACATTCACGTCCCCCACGATCCCGATTTATTACAATAGGGACGTCCACATTTGGCATAAACTCTGATACCTAAAATGGGAGTCTTCTTAGACGCTTGATTATTGAGCATCAAGGCTGGATTATTTAGATCACACTTAGCCAAATTAAATTAACATGATTGAGAGCGAGAGGAGCAACCAATTCAGATTTCCTTTGATTTATTTGCTACTGTAGCGTCATCAATAAATTCGGTTATGTGTGTTGCGCTAGTTGTATGGGGGTGTTGTAAACAGATGACTGGAGTCGCGAAGGTTCTGTTCATGGACGAGTCAAGATTTTAATTCGTGCGACAGGCAGTGACATAGTCGTCGTTCGGCCTTACCGCCGTCGTAGTTCTGGAGAACCCGATATTGACCGTTGCGGCATTTGTGCGTTATTCTAGTGCTTCATTAGGTCGAAAATCGGCGCGAGGGAGCTTTTTGGTCTGGTTCTGGGATTACAACACATGGAAGTGCCTAACACATATACTTAGAATATAGAAATATCCCGCCAGCATAACATATTCTCGTTTAATATTCCGCTCTAACCCTCACAAGATTTGAATAGTCGGCCCGTCAATCTCCGATATCGATCTCACGGAAACAACTCAGCGTCAATGTGCCTCGATGCAGCCACAACACGCAACTACGTCCACTAAGCATAAACAGTCATTATGCAACAAGACAAGCACGACCCCAGCACACACGCGTTCGTTGGTGACTATTCTAACAGCAGCACAAAAACCATGAATGTGGTAGCGTCTGGTCTGCTATATCACCGCAATTTATATTACGCATATACGACATGTATTGGGTGTAAATGGAACACGTTCACGTCAAGAGACACCCTCTGTATGTATTAGACGCACTTTGCACCTCTTTCTGTGAGACACAGTGCCGATTGTGTACTCACCAGACAGCATGACCAATGACAGGTTGTATATGGGCAAACTAGATCGTCTGCATAAACCTAGCTTCTGGACATAGCTACTATTAAACTTTGACCTTGTGCAAACCACTCCATCTTCGCAAGCCAGTGTTCCGATTCGCTTACGCTCGATCCCTCACCCTTGGCAGATTAGCCTCCGAGTTTCTAAGAACCCTTTCAAAATAACACGCTTTGACCTTCGACCAAGCCGCATGCCTAAATCAAATTGCGCCATTCATCATGCCTGTTGAGCCATACGACATTAAAACCAAAAGTAGAATCCGTTAAGAATCAGAAAGGCAAGTTTTACAATACGCGATTTACGCTGAAACATAAAACAACACAATTGTTTTCAAACAAGTCATCGAGTGTTTCCCTGGTCAAAGAGCGATAACTCCGCATTGTCCGTTAGATAGGCAATTCAAAAGTCGGACGACTGAAATCTCTGCGCAAGGGGAGATGAGCGTAAGCGAATCGGAATCTTGGCTTGGCGAAAGATGTTCAAACCCTTGCAAGCAACTTGTTTGCAAGTAGTTCTGGCTCGCTTCATAAGCAGAACAGGCTCCTTGTGTACCCCTCAATACCGGTAGCTCCCTGAGAGACATAAACCCATATCATGTTAAGAGTACCGCGAGGCGATTGATGGATATGTTGCTCACAATAAATACGAGCAAGTTGTCGATGGGAAGCTGAAATCGTCTCGTTTTTGTCATAAAGTTGCAAGAGTTCGTTTCGCCGTTAAATTCTATGTTCCAAGTAAAATGATCACAAGTACGAAGCAGGTAGCGGTGACTCCTCGTGGATGTCCAATTTATTTCTAGTTCAGTGGGATAGTATCGAATCGACATATTACACGTAATCTGACAATATATCGACACCGTGCAAATCCAGCACAACGTAACAGTGATCCCCAGTCTCATAAGTTCAAACAGACACAACACAAGAGTTGGATGACGGGCAATGGCCGCACCCCTGGATAAACCAGCACGTGGCGATCAGGTGCCTTAGAAATGTTGAATAGAGGCAACACTAGAGATCTTTTCATACATCTGAATGCGTAACTTGCAAAAGTACCGTCAGGCCCCCACTGGGGCGAGGCAAAATTGATAGTGTACATGTAATTCTTAGATCTGACAAATTTTCTGCATCTCGTTAGAACCCACTCTTTTTCCAAAGAGGCCAACTTAAATAAGCCCAGCAGGTATAATATGTACTATGTAAATGTGAAGTAAGGCTTCAGATGCTCAATGAGCATAGGTGGACCCTAATCTATGAATTAAATACTAGGCTATTTGCGTATCAAAAACGGATAGTTGGTCTTTAACCACTATTAATCCATACCAAGTATGTCCAGAAAGTTACCTTGTTAAACAACCATTATACGAATGCAGACGACGACAGAAGTACATAATTATGACAAGTGACTGTTTAATGAGCGTCTAAACGAATATAGTGCTAAGCTAAAGTAATCTTACATTGACACATTGAGCAAATCCTAACGTACCGCTTTGGTAATCAGGTCTTGCCAACATATGTTGGAAATTCCATGAATAAAAATATTCTACTCTTTGACTACACTGAACCTCTTTTTTGAGATAGTAAACACTACTAAGGCTCATGCTGAGATTGTTTCAATTAAACAAGATTTGGATGGGTAATTTTCCTTAGGTAAGTTTCCACCGAAAATTAATCTATAAAGTTGAATATCTTTTCATAATATTTCACACAGTCAGCATACCCATCTATTACTCTTGATCAAGTGGCTATAGTCAAATCCACAGTACACTGAAGTGTTCGTGGAAAACACTTCATTTCAAATTCTAAGCAAAATACCTTTCAAATATAACCCTATACTATGGTCCTACATTCTGCCCATAGGATTCACTCTGCCCAGCATCATCATATCCGTTAAGGTTCCTTCAATCATATTTTTAAAAGAATCCTACTTTTAATTTTATATTTTACATACAAGATATTGCGCTTATATACATCCTCATCAGTTTGCACTTCTGACAAACAAAAAAACAATTTCATTTTCCTGGGAACCATCTTGAATCTGAAATTCACACTAAATTTTTTTTTTTCTACCGCTTTTCTTTTTTCTTCTATAAAAGTAATAGAGTTTTGGGCTGTCATAACCTCTCCCTTTTCTCAAATTAAATTTTTTAAGAAAATACGAAAAGATTTTTTTTGCGGGGTGTTATAATGTACAGATCAAGATCCTATCACTATATTCTCCAAATTGGAAATACGGAATTTCTGAAACATGATCAACTAAATGTATGATTTTCATTTTTACTTTTCAATTCCATCTCAAGTCCTGTTCAGAGATGGTCTCAGAAGATATACAATATATGGAATTTGCTTACACGTTAATATTGAAATGTTGAAATAATACAACCCGCGGGTCTCGGATTAGAAAAGGTTCCTCAGCATTCCCCTTGCCGTGTCGAAGAGGCGAACCTGAAATGGGGCGCGGTCATTCGGATTGAGACCGCAAAAACCGGGCCCCGTGTCACAGTATAGGTGTGGCACGATAAAGATCCCTCCCTGCTCAGAGGCCTGAGAGCCGAGCACATGTCTAAATTGCAGCCCTTAACACTCGGCATATGTGAACGTCTCCAGTATGAGTGATGTATTCTCGAGTGGGACGTAAAACAGTAAATAATCATAAATAATACATAATGATAAGAATATTTGTATTCTAGATAAAAAAAAAAATACCTGATTCACTTTACTAGTGCATCTCAAGACGGGGTGTGGGTAAGACCGGTTTTAACTCATTATTTTGGCATGCTGTTATACTACTTGCAATTACCTGTTTAAACTTGTACATTTACCTGTTAAATCTGCAACATTTTACAAGATCGAATATGTCCAATTCAAGGAAACGGGTACAATTCTCCCAATGTTTGGGCTGGGCTTACAGTGGCATGTGTCTTCTGCCTTCTTTGTAAATCTGTTTATCAGTGGAGGATCGACATTTGCGTGTTGTACATATCATAAAACATCAAACGTTTGAGTTGGTAACACGTTTGCCCCAATTCTAGTGACACATTAGAAAGGGCCGGTCTGTTTTATTGATTATATTGCAAAACTAAATAATTAGACACTAGTCTCGTTGTTGAAACAACGAGGAAGTCTTCCGTCTATCTTTCTCCCGCCATAATTTCAAAGCAATTAATGCATACCTAAAAACTTCCGACAAATTCTACTAAATTTAAAAAAGCCATGTTTTACAGAGGAATGCCAAGATGCAATTAAAGCTCGCAAAAAAGGCAAAAAAAGAAATACTCAATAGATCACTCTCTTTAAATTTGAACATATATCGTATTTATGGAGTAATGCTCGAAGAACCACAATATTACAAGTTAAACGAAAATCACGAATCATCAGTGTCTTGAATCTTAAATTTCGCATATTCCTTATCAATAAGATTTGAATGCAGCAAGGAAAACGTTCCGCGAACAAATGTCAACATTTTAAAAGTAGGGAATCAAATAATCACTATATCTAAACAAATAGCTAATACAATTTCTAAAAACTCATCAAAAAGACAATAGCGCCAATTTTATTTTGAATAAACGTACAAAAAGAACGGGGAAACATTGGGATTTTACATCTGAAACAATAGAAGTGCTATAAATAAGCATTTACTTATGTTGAGTTACTAAAATCTTCGAAAATTCTCAGGATACATCTATATGGTCCAACGAGATCCATTATCAAATTATAAAAAAAACTTTAAATCCAACAAAGAATGTTTCTGCGAATCTTAACATTATCTGGGATTGGTAATTTCCCCATCTTCCTGGTCGCAAGCTACAATATCCCCATTCCAAAACATGGAAAGGATCACTCGGATCCTAACAATTATCGCATGATAGTCTTAAAATAAGCTACGTATGTAAAACCATGGAACGGATGATTTATGAACGTTTGTTATGGTTTCTTGAAATTAACCATGTTTTAACAGATATACAATGTGGCTTCAGGAAAAACAAAGCACAATCGATCAGTCAGTAAGACTTGAAACCTATATTCGAGATGCCTTTGTCAACAAAGATCCATGTCGTTTCAATAATTTTTTTTTGATTTGGAAAAAGTATACAACCACATATTGAAATACGGTATCTTAAAAGATCTTATAACTGGCTTTATAGGACATCTACCAAAACTTAATCCAAAATTTTCTAGGTAACGAACATATCAATGTACGCTTAGGATCACACCTTTAGAAAATTTCGAAACACAGAAATGAGCGTTCCACAAGGAAGTATTTTATCGGTTACATTATTTAGTATTAAAATAAACAATCTGGCTGAAGTCATAAAAACGAATTTCCTTGGAAGTCTAATTTTTGATGACTTTGTTTCATCTTATAAGTCTAAAGACTCAATTAAGTTGTAAAGAAATTTCTTTTGGTGTCATTTTTCGATAATAACTTTCGTTCAAACCGCAATAGCAATGTTCACAGAGAAAATGTACAAAGACTCGTAATATAATAAAAGTGTAGCGACCTACAAAATATGGGGAGCAGATAAAATACTCTTCTCTTCCACCTGTTATCACTTTTTGGATCAGTGTCTAAACTAGTACTACGTTTCTAATAGTATTTGAGCGGCACAGAAACGTCATATTATTAAAGCTCTCGAGATGCATATCCATCATCAGGTTTCGACCGCGCACAAGAGCTTTTTCGAACCTCTCCGTAGACATTTTGTTGACGGCAAAACCGAACCACCTCTAGATCTATATAGAATAAAACTCCTTTTAAACAATACATACTATAATTAAAGCTAACACTGACAACCCTGCATTTGACTGCGTCCTCCATCCACAGTTTGAAGATTTCTATGACAAAAACAAGAAATGTATAAATTCAAATGGTTTACGATGTAAAAAGAAAAACACATATATGATTTCTTACCTTAAAGTTGGGGTATTGTAAAACACTCAACATGTTCTGAAATAACACTATGGAAATTTAGTAAAACTTTGAGTAGGCACATCATTTCAACATATAAAAGATGTCTGAAAACAAATCCCGTAGTTTTTCAAAACAAAATTCTTCAAATGAAACAGGCCAAACATTTCTACGATTGATATGTTACAGTGGATCAAAATACCAAAATAAAGTCTCTGCTTGCTGCATGTAATAGCACACGATGTGTTCTCCTGCAAGACTTCCCAAACGAAACACAATTGATACAGCCGAAGTAAAGGCTATTCAAACTGGCTTTTGAGTATTATTATTTTTTAAATGATAAGCATTTTACCATTATTTTCATACTCTCTCTATCTTTGCTACAGTCAATAAACAATATGAACGTTGATCATCCATACATTTTAGAACCGTATAAGCATAACTTTAGCGAGGATTTAATTCTGACATTATTAGCACTATCTTCTAAGTAAACATAGGTAATAAATCGAGTTCTGCTCATCCCTAAGTCACATTGGTATCCATGAATGCAACACTAAAGCAAGACAAGCGGCGGAAAAAATGCACTTCAATACGATATTTGTACATATCTATAAATGTTCTAACTTATATAATTATATCTTTATAAAACTGCATATTTTCAATTCAAGTCTCCACTGCATTTCCTACAAATATACTGCCCACGATTGCATCCAAACTGTTAACTACAAGCAAACTCTGCAGTGCCTAGATATTGACAATATTATTTTTATCCACCCACTTGTTCTTGTTCGTCTTCTTCTTTCAACTATAGTCCAACTGGACATGCCCATTACAGGTGTTGTAAATATAGTTGAAAATGGGGATCTAAGATCACTATCTTACAAGGCCTAATTTAGAGAACCTTGGTCATTTAATTGGCGACAGAACTTCATCTCCATTATGAATTCTGTCGAAGATTATGTCAGACGATTGGTCAAATATGAAAAAGAAGAACTTGATACTTTACAGAATGGATTAAAAGTATAAGAAGAAATATTGAAATCCCATTGTAGACATATACGTATCAAAGTCCGTACCACTATCCTTATGTTGTATCGTAAACAGGTAGGTAATCAATGAATTAGATAGGTTTCCTGAGGAATATTGTTTTGGTTCCTGCCGACAAAGCTTGTACAATATTGTTTGTGTGTACGTTTCATTACTACAACTACATTTTTAAATGAACTTTTATTAACTCCGCTCCATTTGGTAATCGTACTTACACTTCTATTACTCTTTCAAAAGACGAAAATTCTTCAAAATCATGCTTCTGTTTTAAACACATTAATATCCCAGTAAATGGATGGAAGAATATGAACTACAGTACATATACTGGATTCCAAAACTTCATAAAACCCTTAACAACAAGATAACAATTGCTGGATCTAGTAAACGTTCCACCAAGCCCCTGTCTTTACTCCTCACGAATTATTGACACCTGTCAAGGAGCAACTTCAGAAGTATTGTGAAACTACATATGCCAGAAGTGGTATAATATAAATCATATACGGTATCTAATTTTGTAAATCAAATGTGGATTCTAAAAACTCTAAAGAATTTCTAGTGAATATGAAATCCCAGAACCTTTCACATATCAACAATATAAAAAGACATATGCCTTTTCAAAACACTTTAAATGACACTTCTCGCGAAAATTAAAGACAAGGCTTTGTAACATTATAGCAGTTGCTTCTTTAACAAAAATGGAAAAAAAGGAAATATTCTATTCTTGTGACCGCGGGGTGGCTCAGTCGGTAGAGCGTTCGCCTCGCATGCGGAAGGTCGGGTGTTCGATATCCCGGCCGCGACAGACCTATTGTCGCTTAAATAATCATGGTAGTTGACCCAGT